>PVIR01011997.1:0-36390 GCA_004026965.1 Petromus typicus | reverse complement strand
CTATCGCAATTACTTATGAGATTCTTCCTCAGAGGAACAATCAGAGGCACAGACGTTAAAAGTCAAAATCACAACCACCTACATGAGTCTCACAAACATAATGCTAAAAGGGAGAAGCCAGACTCCGAAAGACACAACTCATATAAACTTCAGACATGGAATGCTCAGGGATGGTGCTGAAGCCAGACCAGCGCGGGGAAGGAAGCAACCCCCACAAGGGCTGTCCTTGTTCCACACCTGCTCCCGGGCTGTGGTTACCCGTCTGCCACACTGCACTGAGCTGTACACCTAGGAACTGTGCACCTGTGTGTGTTCCTTTACCTTATCAGCACAACAGGCCACCTTACCCAGGAGGTTCTGGGGACTGACATTAAATTTATCCCAGAAAGGAAAGCTGTGTCACACAACTGAAAGATAAAGGCAGGGCTGTGTGATGGTGTTCCAGATCGTACAGGCTGCTATTGCAGGTGGAAGGAAAAAAGACATAATCAGCTCAGCGTGCTCCCTAGTCCTTCAGTGAGATGCTGTTCTCAGCGCCAGGCTAGAGTCCTTCCAGGGCTGGGGACTTGGTGTCTCACTACCTGCTTCAATCCTCGTCAGGGACATGCAATCACCTGCAAAGATGTGGAAAGTCACCTCTACTTTTTTCTGCTGCTCCTCTCTGAAAGATGTGGTACCATCTTTGCAAAACGTCTGTTTCTAAGTTTTCTTGTGAAAGGAGCCTGCGTGAGCATGAGTTACAGATCCCTGTGCCTCGCCAATGACCTCTATTCTGAGAGCTGTTTGGGCTGGCAAACTGAATTCTTTCACTGTACGCAATGAAAAAGAAAGTGCACCCGCTGGGGTCTGACCAGGCCTTACCCCCAAAGCCAGCAACTCAGTTGCCCCATGGGAATAGGAGTTGATGATGTGGGGCAGCATACACTCATTATCTTCCTTGGGTGAGAAAAAGAGAGGCACAGCAAACACAGGAATAGGACCACCTTTCCCTGGAGTGTGTGGGTGGAGACAGGGGCAGGAGAGCCAGCAGAACACCTGCTTTCCTGAGACCTGGGCTCCAGCAGGAAGTCATCCTAAGTAGTGACACAGACAAAAAGCGCCCATGCTGACAGAACCTCAGATGCTAAGCGCAGAGGGAGGGGCATCTCAGTACCTCATTTCGACTCCCTCTCATGCTCAGGACCCTGAATTCTCCCCACACACATACGCACACACACATATTCAGTGACCACATTTGCTATCCCAGGCAGGCACCTGCTATTTGATTTGTTTCTTACCATACTGCCAGCTGCCTGATGAGTTTAGCTGAGGATGAGTTTATGTAGTGTTCTACATAAACTGAGGAGGAACAGGAACAGTAAGACAATCTCAAATCATCACCTTTGGCTTCTGGCATCGGGATTCCATCAGAACTAACGGAAAGTGATGAGAAATTCCTTCCAATCTGGGGCAACTTATTTGAAACATCTGTTAAATTAATCACTGCAGCCACTTCAAATTCTGTGCACTTCCAACCTGATGGGCACTAAAGCACTTACAGAATTTCCATGAATCTAAACTTTTGTTAGTAATAATAGCTAAAGGCATAAAAGGGAAAATGCTTCATGGCTGTTTATCCAATCTTACTGATAAAGGTAATATTAAGCATAAGTAAAGTTTTAGCAGTTTTCAGAACACTGACTTTATGTTTTCTTCAGAGCACTGACATTTACCATTTTTCAGCAGGAATACTCTGAATATCATCTATCAAACTGCATTTTCTAAGAACAGTGTAACTGAAAGAAGAAGAACGGGCTCTTGCCTTGGTGGTGCAGGTTCCCCAGAAGAACTACCCACACTTACAGCACACAGTCAAGAGCTTCTGGTAATATGAGACCTATGGACACACCTACCCATTGTGAGTAGGGAGCCAGGTGACAGGCAGAGAAGGCCCCACACCCACACACGTACTCAAGGCCTCACCTGAACCTCCAAGTGCTTCATTATATGGCAAAGACAAGAATTTTGCAGATGTGAAGAAGTTCAAGATCTTGAGCCCAGAGGTGATCTTGGATCATCCAGCTGTGCCAAGGTGCAGTCACAGAAAGGAGAGGATGGATGAGGCAGAGATGTGATGACAAAGGACAGAAGAGTCAGAGGACGCAGCTACTGGCTCCGAATGCAAAGCCAGGGATTCAGAAGTCAAAGGACACTCGCAGCCTCTGGAAGCTACAGAGGACGGAGGACAAATCTTGCTCCCAAGTCCCCGGAAGAATGCAGGCCTGCTAACACCTGGGCTGCAGACGATGGCCTCTGGAGCTGTGATGCAATCAACCTGTGTTATTCTTGGCCACCAAATTCGTGGTGACCTACTATAGAAGACACCAGAACATGCCCATTACAGTGAGGATAAAAAGTACCTACTTGAGGAATCTCCAAACTGATCTCCACAGGGTTGTATGAGTCTACACTCCCACCAACAGTGGAGAAGGGTTCCTTCTTCTCCGCAGCCTCGCCAACATTAGAGGTGTCATTTGACCCTGCATTCCTTTGCTAGGTATATATACAAAAGAATTAAAAGATTCATATCACACCGACATATGTGCACCCCATGTTTATAGCAGCTCAGTTTGTTACAGCTAAATCTTGGAAACAACCAAAATGTCCAACAACTGGAGATTGGATAAAAAAAGTTGTGGTTCTTCTATAGAATGGAATATTACCCTGCTATAAAAATGATAAGATTGAATCATTTATACTCAAATGGATGTACCTTCAGGACATCCTCATAAGTGAAATAAATAGGTCACAGGTGTATAAATATCATATCTTTTCTCTGCTGTGAGAAAATGAAGATGTAAATCAGTTCTAGAATGTATGTTATATATTATGAAATAGAAAATATTCAAAATGAATGAGGTGAAGGGGTAAATAACAAGGGAAACAAATAATGAGATTATAACAAAAGAGAAAGTAAACAAAGCTTATGTATATAGGGGGCAGAGGTGGTAGGGTGGGTAGGGATATGGGAAAAAGTGAGAATTAAATTGTGTCATATACTAGTTCAAATTCTCATTGTTGGGTGCAATCATGATGTGTACATATAATGCACTAATAAAGATTTCAATTAAGGAAAAAAAATACAAAAAGAACCTGCTTGCAGCCCCGCAGACAAACATCCTGGCAACCGGGTCTGCCCCGCTGAGGTCGGTGTCCACGCGGCCCAGCACACAGAGCTTTGCCACCCACATGGGGAAGTATCCTGTAGGAGGCTAAGGGTCCCTCTGCTGCAAGGACTCGCAGAACACACCGCTTCACGGTTCTAGCATCTGCACTTATCTGCACAAGCTGTGGCAGTAAAAAGACCACTTAGAAACTCTCAGTACTCAAAGGTCAAACTTCAACAACTACAGACTTAACCTGGTGAGTCTCTGTAATTAGTATATCAGTTTTCGTACAAGGAGAGTGATCAGCAGGAGATGGCAACACAGTGTCAGATGATACAACTAGAAACACCAGGGCACTGGCGTGGGATTAAAAAGTGATGGGTACTATGCCAGAAATCTGCACCCAGACCTCCCACCCCGTAAGGTTTTGGGTAAGGAAGTCTTATTTAACGCCGTTGTGCCTCTGTTCATAAACTCAGTTCTCTCCAAACTGTTCTGGTCACAAATCAAACTGGACGAGAACCAATCAAATGTCCTCACAAGGTGGCGAACTTAACCACTGAACCAGATTCAGTTCTTGCTCAACTTGGTTTGCAAGCAGAACTGTGGGCACAATCAGCTTCATGAACCAATGTACCGCTGTAGTCAAATCTGCGCAGCAGGCTGAGCTCATGTTCAGGAAGCCTGCAGAGTTCATTTTACAGCGTAGGCTCAGTTATCCCCAAGACAGGCCAGGGTTCAGAAAAGCATGACAAAAAGAGCTTCACGTGGACCCAGCCAGAGTGCACCTATAAAATGATATTCCTGGGCCTTGAAATCAGCCTCACTGGCTCCCCCACAAGCATAAGAAAGAGTGTGAAATAGAAAATGCTCAAAGTAAAATAGGGTAAAGGGGGAAAAATAATGAGATTATAACAAAAAAGAAAGGAAACAAACTTTCTTTATATAAGGGGGTGGTAGGGTGGGTAGGGTTATGGGAAAAAATGAGAATTAAGTTGTGTCTTATACTGGTACAAATCCCCATTATGGAGTGCAATCATGATGCATATATGTAATGTCCCCATAAAGATTTCAATAAAAAAAAAAGAAAGAAAGAAAGACAGAAAACAGAAACCAGCCTTGCTTTATCACCAGCCCCTCTCCTAACCCATCCGAGCCTTCTGTCTGGGGTAAGGGAGAAAAAACTGAACACATGAGGATGCTATGCAGAGAGGAATCCCTTAAACAGGCCGGAGCTTGGGTACTGTTTTCTGTATGCTTTCTGATTCTCAACGCTGTATTTTTTAGAAGTAAGAGGTCATGGGTAGGTAAGTGAGGCTACTTTACCCTGAACTAATTTTGCTTTTCTGAGGACAGAGGAGGAAGAGGGAGAGATCTTGCACTTCTAGCTCCTAGAGTGTTCTAACAGGGAGCTGTGGGATCTCTTATGATGATCCAAAGGGGGAGGGAGAGAAAGTTACTTCCTCCACTCAGCTCTCACTTCCACACTTGCCTTCCCATCTGTCTAATTATTATACATCACACGAGCGCTCGAAACCTGGAGAACTCCTCTTCATAAATTTTACCTGAAAGCTTCTTAACTCAAGTATGTGAGGGAAAGTTGGACTGGGGAAAAGGGGGAACCCAGAGGAATCAGCACTGAACTTCAAAGAGCTTTTTGTTCCGTGATTAGAGAATTCTCGCTGGATTGTGCGGTAAGAAAGCACTGCACAGTTCACCCCCTTCCGGGCACAGCGGGCAGGGTCATGCATGGCCCTCTGGACTGCACCTTCTGTCCAGGCCCTTTTTAATTCAAAAACCAGAGATGTATGGCAGTGTGACTTGCGCATTCAGTGCTCACACTGTTGGCAAACGTGCCAAGTGTCTGATCAGGCCCCTAACAGGCCAAGTTCTCTCTTTGTACGTACTGATGGCAAACCCGTCTAAATGAAACCGTCCCCAGAACGGCCTGTTGTTTTTACGGTGTGGCAATGAGCTCCTCTGGGAAACCAGAAGACAGTAAACGGGGATAGATCATTCTAAGTAAGCCGATAAATGTGAAAAATGAGATTCACAAGCAGGTAAGGGTGTCAATGATTACTCAATTCCTTTCTACTTCATTAAAAGTTGTCCAGGAAGAATCATTTCATAATGAGTTTCACAAATACATTCTAAAATATCTAATTCACAGGCATCTGCTTTAATACAGGTATCTGAGATCTGAAACTGGAGGAGCTAACAGGCACTTCTTAAGTTCTATTAAATCCTAACCAGCTTAGGCAACCGAGTTTAATCTCTTCTTATTCCTGCTTCGAGAATTAACTGAGCCTCCACCATAAGCCAGGTGCTATTCTAGGTGCTAAGGACACAAAGGTTGCTGGGCTTAAGATTGAGTAGAAGACACTGAAAAATTCATGAATGAGGAAACTGCATAGTGCATTGGACACAGGTGTAAAAGGGAAAGTGGGAAAATGAAGTAAGGGGCAAGAGAGTTTCAGAACGAGGGACAAAGACAAAGCTAGAATACAGAAATTGTATAGTAGACTTGAGAAAGAAAAGCCAAGTAGAAAAATAGAAGAAAAAGGGAGAAGTGCAAAAACTGAGAGGAAGGGATGAGACTTTGTGCTCATGCTGCACCTGGGAAACCCACTCAGAAATGCCTCCTCCTCAGGCCTGAGCAACATGAACGAAAATCCATCAGGACAAGGCGGGGAGCACTGTATGCAGACTACGCAAAGGCCAGAGGGAGCACTGAGCCAGGCATGGGCCTGGCAGGTCTGAAGAACAAGGAGACCAGTAAGTTGGAAAAAAAAAAGAGGTAGGGGAGTAGAAGACAAGGGCAGAAAGGTAAGGTGGGCTGCAAGGGGCACGCAGACACCGGTGCGACTCAAAATGAGCACAGACCCCAAGGAGGTTCTGAACCCAGGAAACAGAAATCAGACTCGTTCAACAGGCTCGCTGGCTGCTATGTCGAAGACAGACTCAGGAGGGCCAGGGGCAGAAGAGGCGAGCAGCCAGCCAGGGCAGACGCAAGGCCAGGGTACTCAGCCTCTTCTTCACCTGCAAACATGCACGATGAGGACACACCTTCCTCCTAGGATGATGACAGTAACTGACCATTTCATCAGTTCTGAGACACGTCTGTCCTATCTTGGCATTTCGGAAACCAGAACGTGTCATGAAAGCCCGTAAGACCCACCCCTCCCCACAGCAGTCCTGGGAGCTGGCCCTGCACGAGGCGTAAACTTGGTCTCACCACTCCTGTCCTTGTTTGGATCAAGTTATTCATCATACATGTGTGGCATTTGACTGGCATTTTAAAACGTCTTCTAAAAACTTCAACTTCACTTGGCAGCAGCACTCAACAGTGAAGTATCCTGTGCCCAGCAAGCATGAGGCCCAAGAGAGGGAGAAGCTTTAGAAATGAATGGTCAGCAAATCAAGGATAACGCAGCAGGGTGTGGATATTAGTGAAGAACAAATTCAACTAGAGCTTGGACTTTCATCTCATTTTTTTTTCTGCAAAGCAATAAGCTATGGATGGAAGGAAGAACTGAATTGTTGTAACTCAGCAACCTACAAGCAAAAAGGTTACCTGCTGCACCCTAGGTGGTTCAACTAAGAAAACCCAGAATTCCTTGTGAAAGAAGACAAGAGTGTAAGCCGTGAGGAATGAGTGTAGCCAGTTCCCAGGGGATCACGGAGACCAGCAGTACAACTTGTGGGCAGATGCTTAAAGACTCAGAGTTATTCCAAAAAACTGGGCCCAAAAGGAGCACAGTTCAGGAAAATCACCAAGTCACTTTCCTGTTTTCCTCTTATATACACATGAGAAAGATATAATAACATAAGTCTGTGATAATTTTTTTAAGAAGCAGATGTTTGGATGAAAAGGGATGCCAAGAGGTGCCTTAAGTGAGTTCTACACTAATTTACAGGAGAATATGTGGGACTTGCCAATGAATGCTAAATTCTGAAATTAAAATCTCTGTGGAAATAACTTTGGTCTTTACAGGGGGCTCCAATTTTTATATATAATTATGCTAAATAACAATAAATTTGAAATAAAGTGTAACATCTTATTACACGAGGCTCTCACACAATTGAAGTTGCTAAGTAAAAGGGATGTCTTCCAGCAAATTCTGCTTTATAGGCCAGCAGTGTGGCTCAGCAGTGAAGTGCTATGTACCCATCACGCACGAGACCCCCGGTTCTATCGCTAACACCAAAAAGAAATGCTTTACAAATTAATGGTCAGCAAATCAACTGTGTAAAGAGATTTCGTGGTTTAGCTGCCCATCCTACAAAAACAGGTCTCCCTTCCCTCTAGTCCCTGCCAGGGACCTGCTCCAGTGCGGTGCTCAGGGTGCCTCTGCTCATCCTGACTGACACCCTGTCCCTGGGGCTCCCAGCACCTTCTGCTTCTGTCACCAATGTCCACCGGGCTCACCTGCTCCTCCTCAAACACAGAGCCTGGTTCTTCCTGGCCAGGGCCCTAAAATCTCTCTCCACAGCTGGCACACACAAGAGCTCAATCAAGGTCTTCAAGGAGTGAAACCAAGTGCCCTCGAGTACACTTTAACACCTGTATTTCCGGCTGAGTCCCTCCTGGAAGACACACGGGAATCCTGCGCAGCCCTGACAACAAGGGCATCCTCCTGCAGAGCCAATCAGGTGTGATCAAGGTCATCTCCTCAGGGATGGACGGAGGGATGGAGAGGAGGGAAACTTCCAGCCCTCACCTCAAGGCCTCCTGAGGCGGCCCTAGTCCAGGAAGCACTTCCCTGCTCCCCCCCCCACGCAGCACACAGCGCACGGCACACAGTGTACAGCACACAGTGCACCCCCGGAAAGCACAGAGCCCCATGAGGTTGGGCCCACTCTGCACTGCCTTCCTGGCCCATCAGCCTCAGGCCACACATTCACAGGGTCACATGGGGTCACCTACCGTCCGCCGTGTGAAGCAGCTTGTGACTCTTCAATGTCCCTTTTGACTTGAATTTCTTGCCACACATGTCACACAGGTGTGTCTTCTCCGTACTGTGACGATTCATATGAGCCTTGAGGTTGCTCTTGCTACGGGTTGCATACTCACACAGAGAACATTTGAAGGGCTTCACACCTACAGGGGAGCAAATATCCATGGATGTTTGCAGACGTGTGCAAAGCCAAAGAACAGATCGAACAAAGCAGCACACCGGTTTGTCCCAGATGTGCCCTGCTCCCTCCGCCCAGGCTCTTCCTAGGTGCTTCCTTCCCACAGGGAAGCACTTTCCTCTGGGATCAGTGGGTTTGAGCCTTCAGCATCAAATGTGAAAGCATGTTTTATTTCATAAAAGAATAGCTTTACATTGGCTGTTGTTGGGCTGGTGATTCAGACTCAGGGGTTTCCTGGCATTGACCTACTTCATTCACAGAAACCTGTACAGGGCCTACAGTCTCACTAGGCACTGGGGGCTAACGATGAAATGAAGAGAAGGGGATCAAAAAGAAAGTCCTGCATCCTGCTGCGGGGCAGGCAGCAGAGAGATCCAGAACCAGGGCTGGGACAGAGGGCAACCAGTGAGCCAGGCATCTTCTTTCACTGTCTCCACTGCCTGTGACTGCCGAGGACACCAAAGCTTCAAGAGGATGCAGCCGAAGCCGGGGTAAGGAGTTGAGAGGTGCACGTGGATGACAGGGCTGCATGACCCATGCAAACCCAGAGTCGGGCTGGGTTTGTGCAGAAGGCGGTAGTAACCTACCCACGAGCACCAGGGCACTGTGTAGCCAGCTACATCTAGACCTCGATTCTACACCTGTGAAGTTATGGGTCCAGGAGTCGCCCCCCAGGAAGCCCCTGCCAAGCGTCCCACATTCTGGGCACAGGGCTGCAGGCACGGGGCCAGCCTGGGCAGAGCAGCATCTCAGAACCACCCTCGGCCACACCAAGCATTCTAACAGCAGGTCAAGGCTACAGAGATCTCAGACCTATTGCCCAGGAGGAGAAGCCCACATAGACCATGCAGAAGCACAGGATGCAGCTCAGTGGTGCCCGTTTCTGTGAGAACAGCTCGATTACATACTTAGGTACAACTGGACTAATGTTTATTAAGAAGATAAACCAACTCCAACATGAAGAAGGGTGCACTCTCAAAATCCTGGAGAAGTCGAAATCCTCATTTTCATCCTTTCATGAATAGAAAGAAAAGACCCAACACGGCAATGAAGGGCCTAGAGACATTTCCTAATGCCGTTTTAGCCTCCGATGCCAGCTGTCCATGACAGCTTTGTCCCTCTGCTCTCTCACTGCACATGGCTCAAAGGAGACAGGAGATACGTCAGCCATGCAGGATTCCAGCTCATGCACCACACGGCTTTTACCCACAGTGAGACATGGAGACTCCACCATATTCTTTGCTTTCTACCAACTGAGGGCCAGTGTTCAGCACAGCTGTGGTGGGAGCATGCTGGGTTCCTCCCTAAGTTGCTGTGGAACCCTGAAGCAAGTCACAGGTCCTCTGAGCAACAAATGTCATATGCATGAGAAAATTTTTCCCTGTGTAGTTAAGCGTGAGGAGTACGGGCATTTTACTTCCTGTTTTTACCCTTTCTTGGTATTTTGTATTTTTCTGTTTTATTTACTTCACTTTTTAAAATGTTTTTTTCCTCATGGTTTATGTTGAGAGCAAACAGACAGAAGAAACAGTTATGATACAATGACCAAGTGTAAAAACTCAAATACTTTAGTGTGTACAGATACATTTTCTTTTTGTGATTTCATAATAGAAAAAAAAAAAAACTATGATGCCAGGATGCTCCAACAAAAAGCAGAAGCCTTTAGCTTTCTAAACCTTCCTCATAACTCTAAGGTTGTTTAAAATAACAGGCTTCTTTCAAATTGTAAGTATACAAAATAAATGCACCATCATATATAAACACAAAAGCACTGACTGTCAATGAATACACAATAAACCATCCACAGAGGACTTTCCATACCAGTAAGTGACTTCACTGCTTTTATAACAAATTCCAAAGTTATTTGTAATTTTATTGGATAGATCAGTAATTTGATGTTCAGAAAGACAGGATGTTTGTTCCACCCCAAAGCTCCCAAGTGGCAAGGGCAGATCTGAACCCTGTGCTCGGGTGTACACAATTATAGTCAGATGCATCCTGAGTCCAAGGTCTCCAGCCTCCTGGGCTTCGTCAGTGTCAGAGTGCCACTCCAACCTGGTCTCCAGGCGGGCGCTTCTGCCTGCTTTCTGCTGAGAACCTGGCCAAGGCCATGACTGGCCTCTACACGAAGCAGCGGGGGCAGCGGCACACACAGATAGGCCTGCTGCCTTTGCTCTTGCCCAGCACAGGAGGCAACTCCTTCCCCAGATGCACGTCAGTGGGGAAGTGGAGAGAAAGGGCTTGGGAATCAAGCCCTTGGTATAATCCAAACATCGGCTCAACTCGCATCAGCCGCCCAACCGTGAGCAGATCAGCTGACCTGTCTGAGCCTCTTCCCGCTCTCTAAGATGACTGACAATCCTGCATCAGATCACATAGGACTGTGCCCAGCACCTGGCTGGAGCCAGCAGGTGTACAGTAAATACTGGTGAACAAAAGTCTTCGAGCCTTGGGCATCAATCCCTCTGCCCTCCCCAGGTTCCTACCCATCAGCTGCAGTTCTCTTTACTGCACTATTAACCATCTCCTGCCTAACAGTCCCACACCCAGAACTTATAGCAAATCACTTTTACCCCATACAAAGCAAATACGTTGCCCTCTATTCTGAAAAGGGAAAGTGTGATATGGGTTAATCTGAAATTGGAGTTAATAACGCCAAAGTTCTGTAGTCTTAAATGAATGATAATTCTAAGCACATATTTTCTTGCTAGTGGGGCCAAGAACACAATTCCCTGTCTAACCTACTAGTATTCCCAAGAACGCACCTGCCCATCTAACCTGTTAGGCTGCCAAGGACATATCTTGTTATCTCCTTTCTCCTACCTATCTGCCCAGGGTCTAAACCCATTCTGGAACGTAAGGTGTGCACTTCTGACAAATCCCTAGTCTCAGGCCACCAGATGCCTCACAGAGGCGTGGCTGGTGGAGAATGGCACAAGGGTCGCAAACTCTTTCTCTGTATCTACCCATGCCGCTGTAACCTGCTGCTGCTGAGGCAAAAATGTAAAATGGTGGGCAAACCAGTGGGGAACCAGTCCAAGATAATGTTAGCCGTGAGCAGTCTTATTTTTTTTCTCAGCCCAAGCAAATTCCTCTTTGGTGGAGCCCACCCTGAACTGATATTCCATCCAAATATCTGTCCCACTTATCTGCTCCTTTTTGGCAGCCTCTACCCTGAACTAATGCACATTCCAAATATATGTCTTCCTTATTTAGCCGACTTCACCCAAAATCAATGTTTCTGATCCTGAGTTTGAATTCACCATAGACCAATCAGTAATAATGACACCCTAAGTAACCAGCCAACTACTTGATCTGCTTCTGTATCTATTTCCTGTTTGCAAATGCCAAATAAAGTGTAGAAGGACAAAAGAAAACTGCCTTGTGCTCTGAGGAACTACCTCCAGTAGGCCTATAGACATAGATGAAGTCTGCTTTCTGTCTCCAAGTCCTGGGTGCCCTGGTGTTTTCCATTTGCTGTTAGAATCTTTCTCTACTCTTATTTTCCCACCTACAGCGCTCTTGCCTCCTACATACAGGAAGGGGCCTAATGCAAAAGTCTGGAAGAACTTTCCTGGGACCCTTCTCCCATCCTCTTTCCCAGGAGGTCCATATCCATGATCAGGAGGAGAAAGCAAAGTTGGTGGCAGGCTGCCTCTACCAGAATCTTGAGCTGACCATGAGTGACTCCCCCCCCCCGCACTTCTTTCACAGCAAGCCCCACAGCACAGTCCAATCCTTTCTCTGGTCCACTTCGGCTCCATGCAACTCTTCTTCCTTCTGGGTACTTCTGCCATGATGTGAACCAATACTCTGTACCAACCCCTTCGCCTTCCCTCATTCGGGACACCAGCGGTTCTTCAATGCTGCCCAGTGCAGTGCACAGTGTGAGCATGGAGCTGCTGCTGTGCAAATGATACAGGTGTGCAAGGCACAGATGCACCTGCTTGTCAGCGAGGGATGAGTGATGATTACTGCACAACCGCAGTGGGAAACAGGAGGAAATACACACATCCACTCTGGGCAGACGCAACATGAAGAGTGGAGGTTTAAATGCCCGCCTGACCTCTGGGCCCTGACGATGCCCCTCTCTGGATAAAGGAGCCCTAACTGCAGGGACACAGGGGCTAGCATCCTCCTCACGGACTCCCAAAATAATGTGAGGGGCACAAAATGAAAAGGGAGCTCTGTGTGGGCAACCACCACTCACCCTCATGAGCCCAGATATGACGCTGCAGGTCTGAGCCGTTCTTCATGAAATAGAAATCGCAGTACGGGCACTTCATGGCTCTCTTTCCAATGAGCCCTTTCAGCTGTACCCGCCTCCCAAGGACCTCAGAGATGGTGCTCATGGAGACCTCTGGAAGAGAGCAGGATGACAGTCAGAGAAGGCAAAGGGCTCCAGCTCAGGCCAGATATGAAGAAACCTCCTGCTAACATCTGTGTCCCTAAGGGGACAATCAGGATGTGCGGTGTCATGTGAATATTTTTGTCTAGAAAGTTAAAGCAGAATCTCATGATAAAAGAGTGCAGGGAGCAAAAGATGTAACTAAAGACCAGATAACAGAATAAAATGAAATCACTATATAAATGCCTGGCTTTAAGTCAGATGACTGTTTCCTATGAATTTCTCCATGTATGTATTCTTCTTCATTTCCATGTAATATAACTAATATTTAATGCTTTAAAACCAACAGACATTTTAAAACTGATCTTTCCAAATGATCACTCCAAGCATCTATAACCTTACCAGGATGGTTGGTCTTGATATGTGACTTTATCAATCGATCTTCTGAAAAAGACTTTTCACACACAGGACAAGAATAGCTCCTTTTGTCCTTAATAAAAAGAGAACATAATCAATTCACTGCCGGCATCACCATCACCACCAACGTTATCACCACTATCAACACTATCACCACCACTCTGGCCACTGCCGCCACTATCATTAGCAGCAGCCTCACTGAAACTAGAGACAGAGTATATCTGCCGAACACTTAATATACAGGCTGAAACTAGAGACAGAGTATATCTGCCAAACACTTAATATACAGCCTCCACATGGCCTGGCACATCCTGGGAGATCACTGGCAGGCACGGCATCAGCTCCATTTAGAATGCAGAGATAGGGCTTGGAAAAGTCCTAGGAGGAGGCTTGTAAGAGTCTGAGGAAGAAGTACTCAACATCAAAGCACTGTCCTTCCACACACACCAATGGTGCCCGCTGGCTGTGTTTCACCAGAACAATGTGTCCTCATGGTGAGCACGGGGTTCCACATGTGTCATTATATGGAGACTCACAACTACTCCCAAAACAGATGGACTCCTTATGCTACAGATGAAGAAACCAAGGCTCTGGGCTGTAAGTCCAAAGTCCGAGAGGAAGGGCCAGCATTGGAACGGGTGAGTTTGAATGCCCCCTAGGACTTCTCCTGGCACCCTACACCATGTGCCCACCCGAGGCTAGAGCGGGGAACTTCATTCCGCACTTGCTGCTAGCTTGGTCAGCGAGGTCCCATGGCCCACACTCTCAGCTGGGCAGCAGCCCTGCAAAATGACTGAATCAGAGTTTCTGCTCATTCACTTCCCTCTCTTAGCTCCCCAGAGCCACTTCATATTACACTCTTCCCCAGAAGGTGGGGTTATAGTTACACTGTGCTCTCCACCTCACCACCAAATTTCATGCATTGGAGTCTTGATCTCTAGAACAGAACATCACCCTCTCTGCAAAAATCCTGGTCTTTACAGAAATGAGTAAACTGGTAACTACAGCCAGCCCTAATCCAATATGACACGACATGACATGTCCTCATGAAATGGGGACATTTGTACACAGACGTGCATGGTGTAAGGGTGAAGGCAGAAACCAGGTGATGCATCTACAAGCCAGGAGGGGCAAATACTGACAGAAAATCATCCACAACGTGGAGAGGAGCTGAGGGAAGATTTCCCCTCACATACCTCAGGAGGAGGAAACCTGCCAATACCGATCCTTGCTTGTGGTTTCCAGAAGTGAGGTGTCTGCTGTGTTAGCCACCTCAAGTGTGGAACCCTTACTAGACTTCCAGGCAAACATCTTAGAGAGCCAAACTCTGATGGGATGGACATGAGTGTCCAGATGAACAAAGCCTACAGAAGACATTAGTGAAAGAAACTGTTCTGGGTAAGTCCACCAGCAAGCTCAGCACTGCAGCAGGCGCTCGCCACACCATGAGCAGGAGAATGCAGGGCGCACAACCTGCTCTGTTCTTCCAAGTAACCGAGGCACAACAGCTACATTCACTTCCTAAATACCGCCTGGTGCAGGCACGTCATGCCTCTTTGGGGGCACTTAGAACTGGCCTGAGATCACACCAGCACAGAGAACAGGGTGGGGTTCCAAACCAGGTCTGCACAAAACTGCTTTTATGAAACTGGGACAAGCAGTATAGGTGGAAAGCTCCAAGCCCCTGGGTTTAATCCTGGCACTACCACCTGTTAGCTGAGGAACTCGAGGAAAGTGGTTTAACCTCAGTGTCTCATTTGATCATCATCTACAGAACAGCAACACACTAGTGCCTTCTTCACAAGGTTGCACTAAAGGAAATCATGACCACAAGGAATGCTCAGAGCCTGGCCAGGAGGTGGTAGTGAGTGCTCGATAAATCTCAAGCACTGTGCTGCAGTGGTTTAGTGTTGTGATGGTGCAGCTCAGCCTGACAGCTACCCTGCTCATGAGCTAATGCATAATGCACACCGGAAATGGTGGGACGGCACATGGAATGAGCATCCAAATCTCTATGGATCAGTCCTCCTGGCTGTCGCAGAACATCACAAGGTCAGTGTTCCCCAGGGTACATGGGGAGGGGTTTCCTTCTGAACAACTGGTCTCAACACATGGTCCACCACACACCCAGAACTAGGCAGTGCCTGCCAAGCCCAGATGTCTGGCAGGTCCACGAAGCTCTCCAGAAACTGCACCGAGCTCTCTGCCAGCCAATGCCCCGGACCTTCTTACAGGGCCCTGTCATGGACTTGGGCTCCTTGGTGCTCTGTTGTTTTCTTCCGTGGCCTTGACTATGTTCATGGCGCCATTTCAGGAAACACGCCCGGGCCCCACAGGTATCCTAGAGGAGGCTCCCACCACCCTGCAGTTCCCCAGCACCCTCGTCATCACACCAATGGAAGGATTGGTGAGAGAGCTTTGAAAGGGTTTCTGGTGATCCCCCCTGGGCCCTTGCAATTTGATTTTTCCTCTTTTAATCCTTGATGGTCTAAAAGCAATTTACCTCAAAGTTTATCAGGGCCCCTATTTCCTGATGCCTTTGAAGTCTGTCAAAAGGACAGAGACAGTGGTAAAGGATGTTGGGAGAAGGGTAGATTCTCAGCAGTCATGTTTTTCTTTTTCAAACCTCAGTGCCTTGCCAAAGATAAAATGCAAACACACAAGGCAAATTTTAAAAGAGGCACAGTTAAAAGAGCTCCTGGCAGAGGCGGGGGCACAGGAGAAATCTAGCTGGAAGGATGGAAACAGCCCAACCTCAGTTTGCTTGCCTGCCTGGAAATACCTTCAAAGCAATCAGGACCTTCTGAAAGAAGAGGGGCGCCTACATGAGACCACAGGGTGGCACAGGGTGCGGGGCTCACCGGGACAGACTCAAAGGCCCACTCGTCATCCTGGACAGCCTCACTTGGTCTGTGCTTATAGACAGGTACTTTGGCCTCCAAGGAACTAGATACTCTACAAGTCCAAGACCAGCCCTGGATGGAAAACATCAAGTCAAATCCTCCCACAAAGTGTCTGTAATTGATGTGTAAGTAAATACCCGAGACAGGGATGTGAAAGCTGTTTGTGCTAACAGGTACCAACTCTTCACTTGGGCCTGCAGATACTCAATGAGTCACAGAAAGCAAGATGAAACTGAGCGTCTCTGCCGTCAGTTTTGCATCTATCTCCCTTACTGCCTTAAATTTGGGGTCTGATCCTTGCTTATCTCTTCCTGCGGGCAGGCCACTCATTCAAGGACCAACTACACAGTGTACAACTGGAAACATATGGTGGCTAATGTGCCCTAGATCCACCTAACCCATCTCATTGCCCTTTAAGACTGAGGACATCAAGAGAAGCACACCAAAGAGATTTTTAAGATTTGGAGGGATATTCGACTGCCAGATTTCACAACGTCCTATTCCAGACCCCTTGAAGCAGTATTTAAAAGTCAGTTTCTAGTTAGTCTCTAGCAGAGCTTCTACAGACATATCACCCATGACAAATCATCTCCCTAAGCAGAAGAAAGGACCCTATGAGAGAAACAGAGCTTCCCCCTAAAACAAGAGCATTCACGTCATTTGAAAAGATTGCCCCTCAAGAGGGGAGGGAGTCCTGGGAGTCACCGGAGAGAACCAGAACTGTGAGACAATAGTCAACGAGACCCTAGTGTGGCCCAGAAATCCAAGAAAAGCTTATCTGTGGTCTTTCTTCACAGGCCCACCTGATCTCCTGGTGCTATGAACCCTTCAGCTCTCTCTCTCGTCTGCCTGAAGTCCACTTTCATGCTCTCTTAATTCCCAACTCATGATTCTGCCTGGAAGTTCATGCCCTTTCCTCGACTATAATTTCTCCTGTCACTGAAACAGTTCTCTTGCTTCCAGTGTGAATCAGGTTGGAGGGTTCTACTCCGAACAGTCCCGCAGGAATGAGGCCATGGCTCCAGTATCTGCTCTCCTCTACAGCTCCACTCATTCACTTCACCACTGGACTCCCACTGTCTGCCCAGCTTTGGCACTGAGGACAAAGGGCTGAGAACCTCCAGGACCAGGAGCTCATCAAGTAATAGACACATCCCACACCAAGGCTGACGGCAGCGCATACGGATGAGGAGGAAGCAGCAACACAAAGCAAAGGTGACACACCAGGTGTGAGCAATTAGCTAGAGTGAGAAAACAACTAGACTGCTAAGATTTACGACTTCAACAGTCAGATTTCCCTTGGCCGTGCCATGGTCCTTCAATGCTGAGTCTCGAAGATGTTCTATCCACAAGAAGCTCGAGGAAACTGAGGCCTCCTGCACAGCGGGGAAGATGCCCAAACCATAACATAGAATCAAACCTGCTTTGCAATAAGTAAAAAAGATCATATTATGGTAGTTCTTAGAAAGGAAAAAAAAAATAAATTTGTTCCGTCACTGTATTTAAATAATAATTTTCTGCATTAAAAATAACAATCATTTCTGACCAAGCATATTAATTTTTTTCCAGAAAAATGCTGAAGACAGCTTTTATGCTTTATTTCCAGTACATTATTTTAGCTCACCTCCAGCAAGTATAAATGATCTGTGGCTGACAGGCTTATTTGAAGGGTCGTCCCAAGGAAGGAGGTCGCCAGCCCGGCTGACAGCACCTCCCGCACACATTGCATACACAAGGACACATGAACAGTCGACCCTGAAACGAGGGCCTTGGGAAGCAATGCTTCCCCAGGTGTGAGTGAATTCTGCTGATGAGCTCTGTCTTATGTCATTTTTGAGACAGCTAGTTATAACTCACTAAACTGGCTTCAAAACCTTCTAAGGTATTATGACCCATGGATCTTTTCTTTAAGAAAATACCAACCTGGGGGCCGGGGAGTTAGCTCAGTGGTTCTGGCGCCTGTCTTGCAGGCTCAAGGACCCGGGCTCGATTCCCCGGCAACCACATAACAATACTGGGTGTGGAGACCCACACCCAGCAGCAACCAGTGCCACATACCACAGTGCCGGGCGTGGTGGCTCATGCCTGTCATCCCAGCACTCGGGAGGCAGAGGCAGGAGGATTGTGATGTGAGTTTGAGGCTGAGCTGAGGGCCAGCCTGAACCACAAAGCGAGACCCTGTCTCAAAAAACCGAAAAAAAAAAAAAAAAAAAAAAAGAAAATACCAACCTGTTTCCTAATTTGATCTCTACAGCCCTGAGAGGTAGGGAAAGGACTTTATCCCCATTTCGGTTTGGTTTTGTTCTTGCTTTCTGCAGCCTCACACAATCTCTCCGCCACTGGGCTCTGTCTCCAGCCCTCTGTATCTTCACCTTACAGATGAGAAGACTGAGGGTCGGGGAGGTCCAGCACTTTGCCCCACCTTCCAGAAGTGCTTGAGCACATCAGAACTCAAAGCTTTCTCTCCGTCTACCAAAACCATGTTTTCTCATCTCCATTTCCTCAGGTTTGTACAATACTGTAAAGAATGGATTTGCCTTCAGAGTGTCACTGACTCCTTGGATTGGTCCCCAAATTTCCCTGACACCAGTACTGTCAAGCCCTCCATAACTAGGGCCTCCTCATGTGTGGATTCAACTGACCAGCAATCAAAGTACTTGAAACATGTGGCCTGTAGTTTTTCTTGTCATTATCCCCTTAATAATACAGTATAGTAACTTCTTATATGCCATTTGCATCATATGAGGTATTATAAGCAATCTAAGAGATGATTTAAAGTATATAGGAGGATGTGCATAGGAAATGGTCCAACATAGTAGCATTTTACAGAAGGACTCTGAGCACCCGTGGAGGTCCTGGCACCAATGCCCCTGGACACCAAGGGATGCCTTCATGTACCTGACTGTAAGCCCATACCAACTTGTCATTAATAAGGAGGAGGCAGCAGTGCGAAGAAAATACACTGGAGATCTGCACTCCTTCCAATCATTTCGTATAGTTAATTCTTAGTGACAGCAACTAAGAAATGGTTGTAAAAAAAATCAAAGAAATTGACAAAGTGCCAAATTATCCCAGAGCATTAATATAACTAGAACAGGCCTGGATATAAATAAGACCATTTGGAAAGGTAGGGAGAGTGCTGCATGAGAAACTGCTCAGAGGAATAAAAATTGAAGGAAATGTAAAGTCCCATCTCCAGGACCCTAAGCCAGGAAACCTGACCCCAGTGACCAGGCGTCACCCCGTCAGAACAGCACCACTCCCAACCTGCCAGGGCCACGGACCTCAGCCCTAGCACAAGGGTATCAAAGCCAAGAGTGACAAGAGGATTGGTGACCTCTCACTGGAGCTTTGATAACATCCAGGGAACCAGGGAAGTATCATCCACCCTACTTCCTGGGACAAGGAAATAGCTCAGAAAGGTCAAGGCAGAGATGCAGAGCTGGAGGGAAGTCTTGTCCTATGACTCCAAATCTCTAGTTTTACCTACTCTACAAAAGCAATGCTGCATCGAGTGTCCAGGACAACGAAGATGAGGGGATAGTGATGGTGACAAGCTGACTTTGGGGTGGCGATGAAGCACAGGCAATTTCTAGTGAAGATACCTCAATGTCTGGAAACCTTTCTAAAGGAAAGGTTAGTTCTTAACCTTAAGAGTTCATCAGTATGTATTATTTAAATAATCTCAAAAATAATTAACTGGAATCTTAATGGATTTAAGACAAAACAGTTCACCATATCGGTGAAAATATGACTGAAAATAAAACTTCAAATGGCTATCAACCCACAACAAACAAAGCTTATCTACATACTGAAATATTGTCTCACCGTAAAAGGCAGTATAGTATTAACACTTACACTATTGATGAACTAAATGAAAGAAGTCAGCCACAAAAGACTATCAATACATATTTTATAATGTTTTACATGAAATGTACATAACAGGCAAATTCATAAAGACAAGAAAGTAGAGGGCTCGGGATTTGGCTTAGTAGCACCACTGCCTACCTAGAAAGTGCAAGGTCATGAGTTTGATCCCTGATCTGCCAAAAAAAAAAAAAAGTAGATTCCTAGTTGCAGGGACTCAGAGAGGAGAGGGTGAGGGATAATAGCTAATAGGAATAAGTTCCCTAATAGAATGAAGAACATGTTCCAAAATTAATTGTGCTGATAGCTGTATGACTCAGTTAATATACTAAAAGCCTTTGATCTTCACATTTTAAATGAGCAAACTGTACATTACATGAATTATATCTCGATAAAGCTGTTACTAAAAAAAAAAAATCTCCTATAACTTGCTTTGTAGACACTGCAGACTATGGAAAACATTTAGAGACACTCCCTGTTATCAGATCAAAAGCACCGGTGCCCGGGGGCACCACAGACTTTCCACTGTGTCTGCATTCCTGTGGTGCCCGTGGCTTCATTACAGAAAGCATTCAAAGCTCAAAAGACAAATGGTGTCCAAACTCAGGACACTGGGCTCTATGTTCCTAGCTCATGCTGTCTCACTACAATGGCAATATAGTCCTTCTGCTTCATGGAAAATGCTTAGGGAGTCAATGTCCCAGCACAGGTTCAAAACTCTTCCCTTAGTGTGTGCAGTGGACCCTGCTGGGTCCTCCCCACTCCCACCCTCTGCTCATCCCAGACCTGCTCAGTGATCCCAGAACTCAACACACAGGCCCGCGCTAGGGGACAGGTCAGGGGCAGGCTTCTGACCTCACAAACTCTCCAGCCAGCACCAGCACCACTGACTTCTTTACCACACCAAATGAAAAGCACCTTGCAGGCATATCCGAAACCCCATTGCCTGGCAGAGGAGGAGGCCTGTACCTCCAGAAGCAGTACACCCGCAGCAGCACTTCATTCACCCCTAAATGTGACACAGTTAGAAGAATTATAAATATCAGCAAGTCAAAAATAAAAATTAAACTTTAACAACTTCTAAGAAAATGTGTGTGCTAATGAGAAGCAGGATAGCGTCCTCGGTCAGGTCAAGAGATTCTCTCTCCGTCACTTGGCACTCTGTGCTTGAGTAGCAACGTGCAGAGACTTCCGCTGACACAGCAGCAGGCATAGTGCCGTGGGCAGCACAGGTAGCTCCTCACACAGTCACTGCCTCTGCAACAGTCCTGACCACACATCCCCGCAAATGGTGTGTCACATGCCCAAAAGGCCACGAATGGCAGTGACTTGAGATTACAGCTGACCGCCGCAGAGCGCACTGCCAGGTACAGCCCAAATTCTGCTGCCAATCTGTACTGACACTGTGACCGTATGACTGTGATGTCAGGCTCCTCGTCTTCTGAGGCGAGGGAATGATCCCCAGTTCCTAGAGGTGACATGAGGATTAGGTAACCAGCCCACAGGACGGCCACAAGCTATAAAAGAGCAATCTGTCTCCCCTGCTACCTTTACTCCCCAGATGTCTCCTTGAGTATTGACACTGATGTGATAAACTCTCTGACAGAAGTTTCACGACTATGAAAGGAGAAAAGAGAAATGTCAGCTTATCTGGAAGAAAGGCAGAGCATGGAGCAGAGGCCAAAGATCTTAACAGATGCTCCTGATACTCCCTGTTAACCCGGAGGCCCAGAGATGTGGCTTTGAGCCAGAGCAACACCGTACAATGTGAAGAAAACAACAGGGCTGAACCAGAATCGCTAGGACAAGGACAACAACAAGCACAGCCTGAGCGTGGAGCAGGAGCAGGACCAGGTCCCTTGCTCTCGTCACTTGCTAGCCTGCACTTCCAAACCACTGAATCCACAGCAGCACTATTTAAAACCACAACCAGAATAAATAATAACAGTCAATAGCGTATGTGCCATGCCAAGCACTGCTCTGAGACATGAATGTGGACTCTCTGACTTCGTTCTCACCTCCCGTGGGTAAACTGAGGCAGAGTGGCTACGACTCACTGGAGGCTAAACATGTGGTGAATGGGGAAGCCAGGGAGAACTGCAGTCTGCTTCCTGATCTCCATGCCACTCTGCGGCCACCTCCCAAGCTCTGTCTCCCTGGATTCCCTCCCCACTGACTTCAGAGGACTCCACAATAGTGAGCGTGAACTGGGAGGAGATGACAAGCAGTAGCTGCTATACAGCAACTAAGACAAGCACTACTTCAAGCTCTTTATCTGCAGCATTCCATCTTACCCTCCCCAAAGCCACAGGTCTATATGTGGATATAAATGCATATGCACAAGAGTATAGGTATGTATGCTGCATAGGCATGTATGAATACATACATGTACAGATGTGTGTGTGTGTCTGTGGACCCATGTGTGTATATAAAATATAAACTACTTATCAAATTTAATTTTAATTTCTCAACATTTAGTAGCATCTATTATACTGGCAATAATTGGCAATCACTCTTTCAAAATGCCATTTCAGAAGTCCTTGCTTTATTCCTACTCTGTAGATCTCTCTTCTGTAGATTTTCTCCGATGCTGACAAATCTGCACAGAAAGTGACCAGCTTTCCTTAATGTATGAGGAGAGACTGTGAAAGGCACTGACGGCAGGGCCTCCTGCGCTGTCTGCACACAGACGCCCTGCAGCAGGACCCTTCCACACGCACAATCTGAGAAAGCAAGAGCACCCGGGGGGCGGGGCTGCCGCCCGGGCTCGCTACTTACCAGCTCTGAGTGAACTTTAAGATGTGCCTGTAGCTTATATTTATCTGGAGTCGAGTAGTCACAGCCGGCAGTGGGACACTTCAGCAAGATGTTACTGTGTTTCTGAGTTACATGGCGTTTAAGGCAGTTTTTGGTGATGGAAGAGTAATGACACTGGGAGCAATAATACAGATGTTCTCGGGTGTGGGTGCGGACATGCATGTCAAAATGCACTTGGTACCAAAAAAGTTTGCCTAAAAAAATATTTTCACATGAGAACAAGGAAGTTTCTTGTATACTGAATTTGAATCTTAAAATTATTATTATTTTTTAATGACTTTATCTCCCTCACGTGCTTATCCAGGTCACCCTTCACTTTCTACCACATCTGTCTGAAAATTACACTGCACAGGTAGCAAGTCACAAACCTTAAAGGTGTTACTCTCTTTGGCATGATGCAGGGCCGGAGAGAGGAAGAAATACTCATCGAGGGCCAATGATGGTGCCAAAAACTATGCTGCACATGCACAGATCGAAGGGTCTCTAGCTCCTCCGGACCCTCCAGGCTGCCAGGGGTGCCGCTGGCCTCCCCACACCCTCTCCAGCAGCTCCCTGCAGGCCCCAGGGTCTATGCCTTCATTGCTAGGCAGAGGGTGCTCCTTGGGCCTCCCTGCAAAAGCTGCTGCCAGTTCCATACCCTCTGCTTATATGGCCACAGCTTAAAGCTCAACTGAACATTTGTCAAATCCCAGAAGGAAGCCTTCCTGGTCAGGAGCTGGGGGAGGCGGTGGTAACCCCAGCATGCACACCGGGCTGCGCCAACATGGTGGCTGGGGTCAGGCTGGCCGCTCCACAGACTGCGACCACTCCCTGTGACACGGGGCCACCCATTCCTATCTACCATGGAGGAGGGCGGCTCACTCAGATGGTGTTCTTTGTGCAGAGACATGAGCTCCAATGGAACCCGAGGTGACCACAACAGGATGGGATGGACAGGCTGCCGGGAGGGAGAGCTCCGCTCACAGACGCACCAGTGCGGCCTTCCTTACCACAGTATTCACATTCCAGGTCTCCGTAAACCTTCCGGATCCTCTCACATAGGCCAGTGTTCATTTGCTTCTTCTGCAAACTGTCCAGAACCTTCATGAACGCAGTGCTGCCAGGCTGGTGCTCAGAGGCAGGTTTACAAGAGTCAGGCTGCAGCGCATCCATGTCCCCCCCACAGTCCACTACAGGAAGGAGGTCTGAGGCCTCTGCCGAGCTCGGCCTGAGACATGTGCTAGGGTCGGGTTCACCGGCCTGGGGATCAGTCATCTGCTGGCCTTCGCCTGGAGGGCTCTTGGCACTCTGCATCTCCGGGCTGGGCCCAGAACTTTTGGTCTTGGACAGAAGTAGCAGGATTTCTTCACCCTGAGTCTGGGCTGAGACTTCATGCTGGGTTTCCAAGGTCTTCTCAGCAGCAGCATGAGCCTCAGTAGAGGAGGTATCATTTTTCAATAAAAAGTCATCGGAAACCACTGCAAGAGAATGCAGATCTGCTGAGACCACAGTGGTCTCCAGCTCACAGGGCGGCAGGGCATCCCTTTCAGCCTGAGGGCTGGCCAAGGGCTCTTCCGAGGCAGGTATTTCCACAGGGACTTCCAGCTCCTTCTGCTCCTCCTCACACTGAACTCCTTTGGGACCAGCCTCCTCTTTCAGGGTATCCACCGCCTGGCACACAAACTCCTCTCCTACCAGCTGCATCTGGTCCCCCAGAGCTTCTTGCTGGATGTCCCCACCCGGCTCCAGGAGGCAGAAGCTCTGGTTGATGGAACTGGCGAAGATCAGGGCTTCCTGGGCTGCCCCATGTACTTCTTTGATGTGGGAGCGCAGTCTGATGGAGCTGACAAACTTCTTGAGGCAAATGGCACAGACGTACACAAAGGGGTGCTTCCTGACATGCAGCTCTAGGGCCTGGTACTTGGTGGCTCCGTGGCCACAGAGCTCACAAGCATAGGGCCACTTGTCACCATGGACCAGCATGTGGCGGTCCCGGTCCAGCTCATTCTTAAACTTGCGCTCGCAGATGTGGCAGTCGTACAGCAGCTGCCGCTTCCCCTCCCTTGTCATGAGGCGGAGCTCGTCCAGGGCCTCCTTGACCTTCTTGTCCTGTGGGTCATGCGTGTCCCGGATGTGCTTAATGAGGTTCTTTACATCAGAGTACTTCTTCTTGCAAAATCGGCAGTGCTGCTTGATCTTCTTGTGCACCCGCTCGATGTGCACCTTGAGGTGGCCTTTGCTGAGGCAGGTGAAGGAGCAGTAGTCACAGGCGAACTTCTCACCAGTGTGCTTGCGGAGATGCACATTGAGGTTGGCCTTGATGGCGCTGGCGTAGCTGCACTGGGAGCACTTGTATGGCTTCTCATTGGTGTGGATCCGCAGGTGGGCTTGCAGTGAGTGCTTGAACTTGAAGACCTTGTTGCAGTATTCACAAGTGAAGATTTTCAGCTGGGTGGGACCTAGTCTAGAGACAGATGACAGTAGTTACTTTGGAGATCTCGAACTCACCCCATGACCCAAACACCAAAGGCTTAGCAGAGGATTAAGTATGGCGGAGGATGACGTATGAAGTGTCCATTCACTCAACAAACATGACTGAACGAACAGGATGAGCTAGACACAGATAAAAGAGAAACAGGGAGTCCTGGTCCTTCACAACCTCACAGTCCAGGGGGAGAAAAGACACGGCAGCCGATACCATATAACAGCAAGGCAAGTATGGAGGAGTGCATACGGGGTTAAAACAGACATCTAGCCAAGGTGAAAGTAACTGGGAAAAGTTTGCTGAAGATTATCCCAGTTCAGCCTTGATGAATAAGAAAGTGTAAGAGAAGAAGAAGAGGAAAGTGTTTTACACACACCCTCACACCACACACAAGCACACACCACACACACACAAATAACCACACATCCTCCTACTGGATCTGTTGGCATTCTGAGATATTTTTAAAAGGACCAGTCTTAACAGAACAAATGTAGTCTCCTGAGAATAAATACAACCAGACTGTTCAACAGTTCTGACAACCCCGACTTGCCCATCCATTCGAAGAGCCATGAAGTGATCTGTCCCACTTTGCAGACTCCCACCTAATGGCCACCCATTAGCAAAAGATCCCGGCCTCCTTCTACCTCCTCACTTCTTCCCAGGAAAAAAGGACGCCCTACACCTGACAGGTGAGTTTGGGACACCACCAGAACTGGCTGCCGGGCTCTGCCTCTGTGCGCTGGGGAAGACGTGCCTGCCAGGGAGAGCAAGGCGAGGCCGGGGCTGCTGTGACTGGCAGCTGCTGCTCCCACCCCACAGCACAGCTCAGGATGCTCCCTGCTCTGCCCACAGCACAGCTGATGAGGGGTTGTCCATCCTTCTCCTTCTCCTACTCCATCATCACTGGTCTACAGTACAGATGGGGAAACAACACTGCCAGTCACCAGCCTCATACACCACGTAAATAAACAACTGCAATTGATAACACCTAGCAATGTGTTGCAGATGCTGTGACAGAGTATTCCAAGCAAAGAAGAACAGAAACGTAGTCTGCCTCACGCCATGTGTCTTTTTCAAAGTCGTAAGGTGTATGCTAAATGAGAAATGAGAGCTAACCATTACCATTTATGAAAAACTATGCCAACTATTTAATCTTAACCTATCATCCACTATACCCATTTTACAGATGAGAAAAATGAACATCTGCCAATAATCCTACAATTATTGCTAAATGATTTGAACCCCGGTTGGCCACCTGGGATCCATCCCATTCATTCATCTTCACCATCTGTGCTGCTGAAATCTTCGAAGCACAACAACCCATCCCCACCTGACCACGTGTGTGGAGAAGCTTCCCACATGGGCTTCCACTGCAGCTGAAATGGCAGAGTCTTGTTTCTGATAATAGATGACAATCAGTGAAGTACTTTGGTAGGTACAGAGACAGAGACTGGCGGAGATCAAAGACCTAAGTGGGACTTCCTCTCTGGCTGTGACCACACTCTCTGGACGGTGTCCCCAGGTTATCCAAGTACGACCCATGACAGCCTAATAATTACACAGTACTATTAGTTAGGCCACTAAGTTGTACCTACAACTGCAAAGTCTGTATTTATGACATTATCCATTCAACTATATCTAATCAACACAGGTTGCCTTGTCTTTCAATTAAAAATATTTAAGTAGATCACAGTCCACAAATACCAGAGGGCATAACTCACATGATGTAATTAAAATACTCAAATTTTAAATTTATTACTCTGTCTGCATGCTAAGCCCAAGGCTCATTCAAGGGATATAATTTGGATCCTACCCAAATGATAAAAATCACCAGCAGATGATACATTTTATTGATATAAAGACAGTGAAGAAAGCAGCCCTGCATTGAGAGTGTTAACTAAATAAAATAAACAAATCACAGTATTTTATCCTGTAATCCAAGATATAAATGGTCTTAGGAGAATCTTTTGCTCAGAGTTTTAAATTGACAGAGAAATAGCTAGTCATGCCCTGAGTGCCTGTTCTTGGGGGAGGGACTCGAGGGTCTGCTCACAGTCAGCTCTCAGCAGAGGCCATCACAACCATGAACCAAGACACAGTGCTGCATACCTACACCATTCCTACAATGTTAATTCACACCAAGGCTCCCTATTCAGGGAGAGGTACTCTCATCACTGTACTCTGTGAAGAAATCAGGGAGAACTTTAAAGGCCAGACACCTTAATCCAGTTATTCTACCTCCCGTGATGGATAAACTAATGACTTCAGCAGGACCCTATCAGAGCTAAGATGACCTGAGTGGGAAGTGTACAGAAAATATGCCTTCTCCAAGGGACCAGCTGATCCATGTATTGATAAGACAGTTTTTAAGATCAATTAGTTTTAAACATTCATATTCCTCAAATCAGTAATTCCAACTCTGGCAAATTATTCCACAAGAAGTCTTGAAAACATATGGGAATATGGGTATTCAAAAAAGTGACTCAGCATGTCCGTGGTGGTAAAACTGGCTATGTAAAGGACAAAAAGCCCACATATTAGAAAACATAATTTTTAAATATATATTAAATATCAAAGACTTTCAAGGTACAGGACATTTTCAAAAGTTAGTATACTTGGTATTTCATATTTTTAAAAGTAATGCGATTAAAGCAAAATATGACAGTACACCACAAAAACATCATTTCAGTCTAGAATGTTTGCCCGAAGTCTTGTATGTCTACAGGTGGGGCTTCTGGAAGATGACTGGGTCATTAGGGGATACTATACTCATTGGAGAACTAATCCACTGAAGAGCTCTCACAGATAAATGTGTTGTTAGGAGGTGGGGCCTGATCAGAAAAGCTGTGTCACTGGGAGAGAATATCTCTCTTTCCCAGTTCACCCCTTCTCTGTCCCTCCATGATGCCCTCAGAGCCAGCTGACCACAGACTGAACACCCAGAACCAAGAGCCAAACTGTGTCTCTTCTCCTTGAAGTTGTGTGTATGTATCAGCTATGGTGTCTCAGAAATCAAAAAGCTCATACAGTACTGCGCATAGGGCCAGGCAAAGCGAGCAGTCGCGGGCTCCAACCAGCAAGCTCATCGGTGCAGATGGGAGTTCACATCTGGTCATGACCCGCCCTGGGTGACAGGCATGGCGCTACAGAATGTAATGTTTTTCCTGCTGCATTCTTGTCTTTCTTTGGTCCCTCTACTTTATATCCCCCTATTTTCACCTTTGGAATGGAGCATTACTGTAGGTTGGAAGTGTTTAATTTTCTTTTGTATTTTTATAGAGGCTCTGCTAAGAGTTTCTATCTCGAGTCACAGAGGAGCCTTTGGGTTTTTCAACAGTGCTGGAACTGTTACAACTTTGACAGTTCTTAGAAGTGGACTAAGGAGGTGAACATGTGGCTTTTTGGAGGCTGGAATAAAATTCTCTGTCCTGAATCTGGACGTGCCCCAGAATCCCAGCATTCAGAGGTTGGGAAGGTGACAGATCATGAGGGTGCCTTATTCACCAGTGGACTGAGCCATGGATAAGTTCATAGCTAAATACTCTGGTTAGAAGTGGGTGCAGGTGGGAGAGGTATGCACTTGTGGGCGTGACTGCAGAGGGTATGTCTTCCTCCCATGATCTTCCCTCTTCTGTGATTTCTGACCGTTAGGAGGTGAGCAGCTTTCCTCTACCACGTCATTCCACCCTAAGGAGCCAGCTAACCATGGACCAAATCCCCTGAGCCACAAGTCAAATTAAATCTTTCCTCCTTTAAGTCATATGTGTCAGGTACTATATCTCAGCAATGAGAAGGCTGACTAATGTAGAAGCGTATAACTACCAATCTTAGTTAAATATAAAATACAGAACTATGAAATGCATTAGCTTGCATCATATGGTTTGTCTGAAGTTTCTACAACACACTGGTGTTACTTTTCAAAGAAAGGGTCAAGATGTGGCAGTGTACACCTCTAATCCTAATGCTTAGGAGGCTGAGGTGGGAGGATCACAGTGAGTTCAAGGCCAGTTTGAACCACACAGCAAAACCTGCTCTCAAAAAGAAAAAGAGAAACAAATGAGAGGAATTAATACTTCATTATAACGTGTGCAATACAGGAAATTAGGCCATGTTTACACCTCCTTTTATAAATGTTAAACATTTGTTTGCTTGCAGTAAAATGCTCCATTTTCCCTGAGCCAATTGGTGCCTACTTCCTAAAGCACCCCATCTGCTTTGCCCTTTGGAGGGAAATACACTAAAAAACATGCACCAGTAAGTCAAGAAGTCAGTACCTCCACCAATGAGTTTGTCAAGAAAACTGAGATAACAAATGTACTCTGTGCTCTGCCAAAGTCACCCATGCTCGGCTCCGGCTGACATTGCACAGAACCACATGACTTACCTGCTCGACTTCATCGGCTGCTCATACGGGGTCTGCTGAATGGCATACTCCTGGTACCCTCTCCTTGGCACCAAGTCGGCCGCGGTGCTCTCTGCGTTTGCTGCTCCTGTTTCTGGGGGCCCAGCCTCCACTGGAATGATTTTGGTAGCACCTGGGGTTGACATACAATGCACTGCTCACCGAACAGCACTGGAGCACCACCAGCCCAGCCTGGCAGAGCCAGTGGTACCTGGAGCGCATCGCCCTTGACCTACTCTCACTTGATCTACTCATCAAACACACATCCATGTATGCAGGAAATACACATGTATATACACCAAAAAATTTATATATGACTACAGGTAGATAACTTCATATATAAGAACCTGTCGGGTTTTGCACAGACCCACACGTGTGAACCTTAAAGCAAAGTGAAGCAGCTTCAGGACAGCAGGCAATGGCAGCATGGATGGTAAGAAAGAATTTAAGCTGCACATCAGGTCTGGTTCAAAATATGACATGATCTTAAAATCTCTGTGTCTGTTTCCAGTTTATGAATCATCTCATGGTGCAGTGTGAAAATCAGAAGGGTCACCTTTGCTTCTGTGGCTCTACAGGGTGAAATGATAAAGACCTTCCCCAGCAGCTGGGACTTTTCACTTTCCAAATAACAAGGTTCTGCGGGGTACTGGAGGAGACGAAGTGGCTGCAGAAAGTTGACATCTCCTAATTTTATATGTCTGTTCTCAACAACTTGCTTCACTCTATAGTGAAGTATAGGAGAAAAAGTTTAGTCCCTGCCTTCACTTTAAATAGTGAGTCCCTCTCAGCACTGAAAGCAGGGGTTCAAAAGGCAACAGTGGTTCCTTAAATTAGTAAACTTGATCATCTATTTGACAGCAACTACTCCAAACAGGTAGGGAAAAGAAAGCAATTAAGTGTTATAGTTTGCTTCCTGCTATCATACATTACGTTTTGCCTTAAGTGTCTCATCGTGGAAGAGATTATTTTAAAAATGACAGTATTATACATGAGCTGGCTACTTCATATGAAAATAAACAGAGACTGAAACTTCTGTATTATAAAGTGTTTGGTGAAAATACAAACAAGTTAGTCAGAGTTCATAGCCCCTGCCTTGGCCACATGGGCCATCTCCTTCAGAGCCAGCACGCTGGGCAGGAAGGGAGGACTTCCCAGAGGACTGAGGTCCCTGCCCACGGTGGCGGCAGCACCCTGGCCACCGCCCCTCAACACACAACCCAGGAACAGCCCCTGGTGGTAAGTACGTCTCACCGCGCTGAATTCACGGGTGACGAAATGCCGGCCCCTTCCAGGAATGGGCCACCAGAGACCACCGGTTCAGGCCAGTGCTCCAAATCAGACCACCCCATCCAGTCACTCTGGAACAGCTGCGCAAAGCCTCTTGCATCACTGCTCACCAGTTGTGATTACCTGGAATGGCTTCGTGGGCAGTTAAAACCACACTGATGATGGGTTTCTTTACTCCAGACAGCTGCCTCGCCTCCTTTCCTGAGAGCTTCTGGACTTTCTCTGATTTCTGGGACCGAGGTCTTTTGGGAGCCTTTTCTCGATCATCTTCCTTAAACTTCTTTTCCACTTCGAGGTCTGACTCGTTACCTAGGGAGTGAACACCAAGAAGTAACATCTACCTTTCCAGATCAGCGACACAGTTGGAGAGCAAATTTGTATCTTACTGGATGGGAACATTAAAGGAGCTAGATGCAGCCTCTCTCCTTGGCCCACAGTGCTACGCAGGTCCACAGTGTCACCTGGGGCACCATCTCTGGCTCCTCACTCACAATGTAGTGTATATTCACAGCACCCAAACCAGGCTGGTCCATGGTGCAGGACAGGTGGGCAGTCAGGGGGCAGGGGAGAGGTTTGGGGAGCCATGGAGGGTGTGGTTATCTAGGTGAACTCAGAGTGCGAGGCACTCTTTACTCTGTGTCCTACAAATTAAAGTTACTGATGCTTGTCCTCAAATCCAGGTGCTGAATTTATCCCAGTGGAAACAGTAATAGGGAAATCTGTAATGGACTGCTAGCCTCAAACTTGAGAGAAAAGTAAGTAGATGAGATCAAGAATGAGACAGAAATGCACACTGCCCTTCAAGGCCCAAACTCAAGGACCAGCACTTAATCCACCCTTGAAGAACTCGGGACTCCTATGAGGCTTTCTTTCACAGCCGGTGTACTCTCAAGCTGCAGCCAGTGCCCATATTTTGAGCCTTGATATGCATCATTCTTTACAGCAGTTTTTGCTTTACTGTATTTTATTTCTTAGTGGCTAACAAAAACAGTTTCAAAGTTCTACAAATTGCTTGCGTCAAAGAAGTAATTTTGTAGCCTATATATTAGGTGATATAGACGCATAAGTAACTGTAGCAAAATATAGTGGGTACTGCATAAAGGTAGAAACAACATCTTATGGAATATTTTGCTTTTAAAATGATGTTTCACTTTATGACAGAATTCACCATGGGATCCAATTCAATATGTGGGTAATATGCCAGGAATAGATATGTTCACATAAAAAAGAACCTGAGAATCAGAGTTTACTATATGCTTAACCTAGTTAACAGCAGGAGTCAACAAAAACAAACAAGCACGCACACTCTTAGCCAGAGAGGCTGAAGAGACCCGGTGCTCTGCAAGGGATGAGCAGAGGTTGTACTCTGCTTTAGGCACTGTTACTGACACACTGCAGGTTGGGAACCTGAGGATGGCAGAGGGGAAAATGTGAAGGTCTGGAGGCCACGTCAGATTGAACAACAGTAAAAAGACCTGAATTGGTCTCTAATCCTAACCCTAAACTCTCCGCAGATCCTCGAAGTTTCCTCCTCTGGTTGCTCTAGGGTGCCCTTGGAAGGTACCCCCTACTCAATCTCAACTTCCACCCCATCTCTGGGATGCTGCCCCAGCCATCCTAACAAACCTCTTGGCTCACGGGGCCTGCCAAGCAGACTGCCAGGGGTTTCTGGGAATGATCTTCTCTACAGGCAAAGGACTGCCATGGACTTGCTGTGTCTACTCCCTGGAACTAAAGCAAATCTCCAAGATGGTAGCCAGAGTGAAAGCCCAGGTCAATGCTGAGGATCCCAAGAGAAAGATGAAGCCGGTGACTACATTCACAGCTGTATCACTGCACTGACCTAGACCACTGAGGCCCAACACCTCTCTCTCTGCTAAACTCACCTGTAAAGGGTGCCTCAACTGGCAGGACTGTGACTAACACACTGTGAGCTACACTCCACATCACTCCAGAGTGACCCTCTGATGCCCTCTGACTCCACCAGAAGAATGTGTCAAGTGAAGTCTTCTGGGATTTGCCATACATCACCTCTCCGAGAACCCTGCACAGTGAAGACCATGACTTCCAAGACACAGCCCACGTGCTTTTCTCAACCCAGAGGGGTCCAGTAACATGAACCACAAGTAAACAAAGCCATGGAGCTGACAGCCTGTGCTTTGCATGGGTTACAAATCCCTGCAGCACCAGGCAGCGGGCTCTCACTGCCGCCCCGTGGCCCATATCTGACCTGGACAGCAGGTCCACACAGTGGGGCAGTGCTGTAGGTGGATGATGCTAGACTCACTGAGGCAGCATCTCCAGAGTCCAGCCCACAGCCCTCAGCTGGGTCGCAGTGATAAGGTCTTCCTGTGCTCTGTCTCACTTTCCGATTCCGACTCCTGCTCTTGGAGTCACACCCAGATCTACCGTCTGTAGCCATGGCTCCTTCTAAAGGGACAGAGCTAGGACAGCCCCCGGACACCCCCAGGGCATGCCTCCTTGCACCCATCCCTTCAAGTCATTGCAACCTTACACGTGGGTCCAAGGCCAGGCTGGCCACTGTCCTGGGGACCTGCAGGAGCCTCACCACTAGGCTATCCTGTGGGCACTGCAGTCAGAGACTGCACTGAGTAGCTGTGATGGCTCTAGGAGATGACCTTTGTGGATCTTTGAACTGGGACCCTGTTGAAAGAACAAGGCCCTAGAGAAGAATGAGGACCTCACTGCAAAGCAAGTGCCCAGTGCAGTAAGGGATATTCGGTAATTCAGGTTAAAACCAACAAGAGGAGGTGGAAATGTGGCTAAGAAGACCAATGCGAAGACCAGATGCCAAGGAAACCCTGGCAAGTGTGGCACACACAGAAATGCCAGATTCCACACTGCATGCCTGGTGCACCTGCTCCTCACATCCCTACACCTGGGTACCCGTTTTCACCCCCAGTGTTGGGTAGTCTGTCTGTACACTATAGGTATTCAGCAGTTTATAGAGAGAGCAGGGATGGTGGAAACTGAAAAAGCAGGCAATTTCCCAACAGTCTGTTGCTAGTTTTGTGCTCTCTCCCTTTTGGACACTGAAGTCCTCATTCCCAGTTGACCCAGTTGGTCATTCATCCCCACCTGGCTCATCTTTGCATTGATCAAGGCTGTTTTTGCCCCATACTCTGCCTCCGGGACCCAGCCTGGAAGTCACACTGGTGGGCACTTTCTCAGAGGGTGCCTTTCTCCTCTCCAGCTCACTCGCATCATGAAGGTGCTTTTAAATAGTCTCCTTCGTCTTCTGAGTTATTGACTTTTTAAACTTTTCTACCTTTTTCCCCAGCTAATGCTTACATTCCCTCCGGGGTCCTTTTCTTCTGAAAATTCAATAGCTCAGTGACAGCTTTCGGTTCTCCCTTGTGCATATAGCTGCTGGAGTTAGTCCTGCCATGGGCTGCTCAGAACAGACAGGTCCATATAGCAAAGGGCCTGTTAACACACGTGAGGAAAAGGTGGTGGCACCTGTCCAGGGTCACCAAGGTCCGGGTGGAAGTACATTTCTACCACATGTAATGGGATTTTGCACAAATTCATTATTCTCCATAAAATCAGTCTTTAATAGTAAAACATAAATCAGGCATGTTGCCACACACCAGTAATCCCAGGACTCTGGGAGGCTAAGATAGGAAGATTGCAAGTTTGAACCTAGCCTAGGCAACTTAGCAAGATACTATCTCAGATAAACATTTATAAAGAGCTGGGGGTAGATGCAGCTCAGGGCAAAGGCCTTGAGTTCAATACCTAGATACAGATATATAAATACATAGATGTAGATAATATTGATACAGATATCGCAGGGGACTGTTGTAAGACTTACAGAGGATGACTTCTTCAATGGTTATCTCCGCTGCCCTCTGAAAACTCCCAGGACCCTGCATCTGAAGGCTCTTCAAGCCACACAGTGACTTTAGAGCCTTTCCTCCCCGTGTGCCTGGCAGGCAACCCCAATGGATACTTGTTTCAGAAGTCACTAGGCCTAGAGGAGTTAGGTTCACAGTCAGAACCAACCTTGGGGCAGGCCTTCCCTGCTTCTGCCCCTCCAGGAGTTGTCGGCCAGCAGGACATCTCAGCCCATGGCACCCCCTCAAAACATTTGTCTGAAGCAAAAGCGGCATGAGAAAAGCTCCATCCCTACGTGCTTCCGATGAACTTCACCCTCCTCCTCCGTCAGACACACTTCAGTTCTCTTTGGAGAAAATATCTTGTTTTATGCTTAGCTGTGTTTTGAGAATGTTAACCTGCCACGTATAAATTAAGTAAATATGTACCATTATGCCCTAGTTGGCATTATGAACAGTAAGACTTAAAAATTTCTTGGCCTAAGATACAGTGACATGCTAGTAACAACAAAATGTCTAGGTTCCAGATTTAATGGTCCTAAGACTCTAGGAGAAAATGGGATACTGAGGAGTTACTTTGTGCAACTGCTGCTCACCATGCAGTGGCCATCAGCCCTCTCGAAGGAAACTGTCCACAACACCTGCAAACCGCTCCGGACGGGGACTGCACCACTACACAGCAGGCATCCTACACGGCAGGCTGCTTAGAGAGAACAGCCCTGCCAACGTTCCTGGACTGGCTGAGAGCCCTCTCAGTTGCCATCAGCCATGGCTCGATGAACAAAAGAGCAGTCTCCACCTGGCTATGGTGAGCAATCCCACCACCGTGAGGGGCACAGGAAGCATGAGGAGAAGCACCCAGGGCTCTGTGTGACAGACACCTCTCTGGACCTTGCATCGGGGGTGAGGGCGAGGTTCAGCACTAGAGGGCCCGGGCTTTCTTGTTTCCGGCCCCAGACTGCCGCCTTTCCTGCCCTCTTGTCACTGTAACTACTTCCCCGGGCAACTTCTCATGCAGTGTGTGTCATTTGTTACAGGGTGCAGTGGGGATCACAGCACCTGGTTTCTGGTGACCAGTTTAAGTGGCCAGGGCCCCACTGCCAGCATTACAGGCCCTTGGAGAGCTGGGAAAGGAGGAGCTGAGAACTGACACAAAATCTCCCCAGCCAGTCATGGCTCAGTCCACACTCCCACCACACCAGCCCAGAATATGCCCACTCTGAGAACATACTCTCAGAACTAAGGCCCTGTCCGCCCCACCTTATGCCTGACGAGGTGAAGCAAGTTAGACTGGCTCCTCTGTGGGCCTGTTCATTTCTCAGTGCAGAATACTGGCTGTGACGAGGAAGGCTCATGCCTGTCCACTGCGGGTCCGAGTTCAATGCTAAGTAAGTCTCCACTGAAAGCAGCATTTCTAACTCAAGGGCCAACTTCAACCACTACTCTCTACCTGTGCACAGATATTCTCTTTTGTGGTCTTCTTGCCTCAATCCTTTCTAATTTCCAAATTTTCTCAGGCGCCCATTTTCAACTAAAAGATCATTCTACACAAAAGAAGAAAGTACAAGTTGGAAATCATACAGGCACTGTGTCACATACTCGCTCGTTCCAGACTGCAGTGCCTGGTGCCACCCCTGCTGCTGGAGGATGTCACAGACCCAGCAGAGAAGACCCTCAACCCTAGGGCTCTCGTGCTCTGCCCACATGATGCGGCAGTCAGGTGCAGAGCACAGCCATGGGAAA
>PVIR01011996.1:0-45403 GCA_004026965.1 Petromus typicus | reverse complement strand
TCGCTTTTGTGGTTCAGGCTGGCCCTGAGCTCAGCCTCAAACTCACATCACAGCAATCCTCCTGCCTCTGCCTCCCGAGTGCTGGGATCACAGGCGTGAGCCACCACGCCCGGCACTGTGGTATGTGGTACTGGTTGCTGCTGGGTGTGGGTCTCCACACCCAGTATTGTTATGTGGTTACCGGGGAATCGAACCCGGGCCCTTGCGCTTGCAAGACAGGCACCGGAACCACTGAGCTAACTCCCCGGCCCTCTGCTTCCAAACATTTTTATCATGCCACAAGAAACCCCTGTAGTTGCTGAATTGTTCTCTATTCCTCCCTTCCTCTAGTCCCCAACATTCATTACTTTCTTTCTGTCTCTATCAGCTGGACTATATCAGGCATTTCACATGTACTTACACTGTATTCAGCCAGTCATTGTAGTGCATGCCTGTAATCTCAGTTCTCAGAAGAATGAGGCAGGAAAACCACCCAAAGTTGAGGCCAGTCTGGGATATATAGGTAGTTCAAGATGTGTCTAACCTTCATGTGAGATAGTGTCTCAAACAAGCAAAAACAAATCAAAAGAGTAATACAACATGTGGCCTTTCATATCAGAGTATTTTACTTAGAATGTTTTCAAACTTTATCACATTGAAATGTTCAGAACTTCATTTTTTCATTTAGGTCAATAATGTTCCATCCTAGAATAGGCCACATCACAAATATCCAATCAGCCAACAGTTGATGAACATTTAGGTTGTTTACTCTTGTCAGCTTTTGTGAATAAGGTTGCTATGGACATTCATGTACAAATGTTTGAGTATTTGTATTAATCTTTTGAGTACCTACCTAAAAATGGAATTGCTGGAACTTTCGATAATTCTATTTTTAACTTTGAGGATCTACTGTATTATTTTCTGCAGTATATCATTTATATTCCCAGTAGCCATGTCTGAGGGTTTCGATTTCATCAGGTCTTTACCAACTCTTCTTTTCTTTTTTTTTTTTCCTGCGATACTAAGGAATGAATCTAAGGCCTCCTACATGCTAGGAAAACACTGTATCAACTAAGTTATATTTTCAGCATTTTATCTTATTTTAAAAACTTAGAGTGTCTCAGTGGGTGTGTGAAGTAGTATCTTATAAGTTCTTTCAGTCTTTCCCCTTTCTACTTAGTTTCGATTTATTTAACTTCCAAAAACATCTTGATTACATTTATGAAATTTTTCTCTCTGACAAGTAATTGTCCACTGTAAACCATTTACTGTGACCCTCTGACATCTGAATGACAGGACACAGACCTGGGAGTGGAAGGCCTGTCTTCTTTGAGGTATGTAAGATCTGAAGGTCATAGACACTTTGAGGAAGTACACTGGGCTGCTGGGCAGATTCTGGGCTGGGAACTGAGAGGCGTGGTCCTCAATGTACTCCCTGGCACTGTTTAGTTTCTGTATTACCCAGATGAGGATATCATACCAACTAGAACAAACGGGTGGCTTAAACAACAGAAATGGTTTTCTCCAGTGCCCAAGGCCAGAAGTTCAAGACCAAGGTGTCAACATATGGAGTATCTCCTTTTCTCATTGCTGAGACAAAACACCTGGTTAAAAGAGGAAAGGTTTGTTTGGTTCACACTTTATAGAGGCTTCAGTTCATAGATGGCTGGCTCCAAGGGAGGGTGGCATGGCAGAGGAGCCTTGCAGAGGAGAAACAGTTAAGGTGGGCAGAAGTTGGAATAGCAGAAGACAGCAAGCAATGAAGAAGCAAAGCAGCAAACGATCAGCAATAAGTGACCAGAACAGCCCTCTTTCTGTCTTTTATGCTTTCTCCAAACTATACATCAGTAGGGCAGGAGACACAGTAAGCCAATCCGTGGACTAACTTAGTAATCATACACCTTTGATCTCAGCATCACATCCCTAATCCCAGCATCACACACTCTAGATCCAGCCACTTCTGAAAACCCCACCTAAGACAGAATGAAGCTTCAGGGGAACATCTAGACATAAGCTGTGACAACCTCTCTTTGTGGCTTATGAGACTGTCTGTACATGCACATATCCTTGTGTCTCTTCCTCTTCTTGTTAAAGTGCTCACTATATTGGACTGAGGCTCCGTTCTTATGACCTCATCTGACCTCTGCACAGTCATACTGAAGAGGAACACTTCAAAATAATTAATATGGGCGGGTGTACTTTCTCTGAAATTTGATTTTTATCATCATTGTAAATAATATTGAAATTAACTTTTGAAGTTTATTGAAACTGAAAAGCAAAACCTTAGCCTTCTACTATGCCATTAATTGGCTCACTGAGCCAAACCAGGTGGAAGAGCATGGCAGACAAAACTGTGCCCTTGGAACCAGAAGACGATGGTTTTCAGTGTACAGGCTACTATCAAAAACTTTCATTTTAGGGGCCGGGGAGTTAGCTCAGTGGTTTCGGTGCCTGTCTTGCAAGCGCAAGGACCTGGGTTCGATCCCCGGTAGCCACAGACCATACTGGGCGTGGAGACTCATGCCCAGCAGCAACCAGTACCACATACCATAGTGCCAGGCGTAGTGGCTCACGCCTGTAATCCCAGCACTTGGGAGGCAGAGGCAGGAGGATTGCTGTGATGTGAGCTGGAGGCTGAGCTCAGGGCCAGCCTGAACAACAAAGGCAAGACCCTGTCTCAAAAAACGTAAAAAAAAAAAAAAAAAAAAAAAAAAAATTATTTCTCCGGCCCAAGTAGTTATTATAAGCACCAAAGGAGAAAAAGTATTCAAAAGTGTGTTGAAGTCATAAAGCACTATAAAAAATAAGATGTTCATATTATTATTGCTACTGTTGTCCACAGGATGCAGTCCCCGTTAAGCCAGGCAGTCATTAATTTTTGTCACTAAGTGCCACTTCCTTGAGGATTTCACTTACACTGATTGCTACAGAATTATTAGTGACTTGGCCTAACTGCAAGCAAAAGAAAACTCCAAGTAACAGTTACTTAACAAGACAGACAAATTGAAAAAATAAGCAGTCGGTCCCAAAAAGTCCTATGGAATTTGTCCCTATGATCCAACATGGTGACACCACCTTCCCAGGCCAAAGATACAAGACAGGAAATGGAGAAAAGAGAAGAAAAAGACCGAGAGCCATCCCACTTCACATCTCTCTAGAGCTTAGTCTCATAACTACACTCACCTTGAACAAATCCAAGCCTAACTCTGAGTTTTCTTGCACTCTTCTAAAATTTCTACTACTAGAAAAGATGAGAAAAGTAAACACTACTGGGAACTATGAGTCTTTGCTTTATAATATGCTCCTGAAACTTCAATAGTTACATGAATCCATCAACAATATGTTGAATGAGCCAAGAAATAAAGTAGGACATACTTTGATGAGTGCAGCTGTATATTAGGAAACGGATTTGAATATCTTATTTCATAGTCTAGAGGTTACTCCATGAGCTGAAACAGATAAAGTTGTGCGTATAACTATGAAGATATTACCATGACAGAATATGCCACACAAGGCAAAGGGGGATACTAGGGTTTGGTCAGGGGACCACCGCAGGAACAAAAGAAAGCTGAAGCAGAGTCTTTTGGGAGTTCTAAAGGAAAGGAAAGGCAGGGAAGAGCGATCAGTTTAGGGTGGAATAGTTAACGGCATTCCAGTGGTCTTTGAGGTATAGAAATGGCCTCTAGTTGTTGGTACCTGGCCTTGGGATGATTTAAGATAGAAGAAATATTGGTCTGGAGTGAGAGGTGGATAGAAAGATGGTTAGGGCTCTGCACTCAAGACTGGTTGGTTTGGTTATCAAAGCCAAACTCATGGACAAGTTACTCCTTCTCTTTAGAAATTAGCTAGCTGTACGGTCTTGTCTTGGGTCTGAACACATGCATACTCCTCACCCCATGTCACACATTGTAAGACACAGAAAATAAAGAACCTGACTGATGGAGAGCTAGACACATGGGCTTTCCATCACCATGAATAATGTCTAATCACCAAGCATTAGCAGAGGCTTTGTATGAGATGATGATGTTCAAAGTGTTTTTTAGGCCAACAGATAGTATTGAAGGACTTCAGGGAACCAGGCTTTGGAGTCAGGCTTAAACCCAGTCCTACTTGTAGCCACATGATCTAGAGAAAAATATACTACCTCTAAAACTTAACTTCTTCATCTACAGAACTAGCAGAACCATTGCACCTACACAGAATTATTATGAGAATTAAATGAGGTAATATGTGTCTCTCTGGCTTTAAGGACTTTTCTTGTCCTCACAGATCTCCCCTGCTTCGTCTGACATCTCCTAGACTTTACTTCCATAGCAGCTTGCTTCCATCCCGATGGGCAGCTAGACTTCAAAAACTGAACTCTTAAGTTGGAACTCACTCACAGTGTGGTTCATGTTCCTTGTCTGCCTACACAGAGAATGCAAGAGAGTAAATAATGTTGGAAACAGCTCCTATGTCCTCCCTGCATGACAGATCTGTGCCAACAGCTTCCTTGCACTGTCCTATTTAGTCTTCAGAACAACTCTAGGAGGGAAGTATTATAATCTTCCTCATTTTACAAAAATGAAATTGCGACTCAGAGGAATTATAATGCCAGTAAGTAGCAGCAGCAGGACTCTGACCTTTTAGTGGTTATGTTGTTCTGCTTGCCTTTTTTTCTGTCATGTTTAACACAGCCTCTAGTTGAGGAGAATAAAATGGTATATAAATCAAGATGTGTTACAAATGCAGCTCTTGTGTTGGGGTTGTGTTCAGTGGTAGAGGGTTTGCCAATGATACACAAGGCCCTGGATTCAATCCCATTCACACACACACACACACACACACACACACACACACATTTTTGTAGTAATTTATAGCTCTCTTATTCTTAGACACAGAATATTCCTGAAAGTACACTTTATTTGAAGTAAGCCTATTCCTGGGAAAACTACTTAATCATTTTCTTTGTCCCTGAAGCCAAAAGCTGTAGGGCTGACTGAAACTAAAACCCGGTTCACCAGAGGTCTGTTTATTTTTCTCCTGAACTGAGGTTCTTTGGCGGAGGACTTGGGAAAATTTCATACCTCACGGGTTGGGAACTTCTGAGCTCAGAGCCTGAGAAACACAGAAGCACAGTTGACCTATGAGATTTAGTGGGATAACTTCCAGGACTGAGGGGATAGCTTAGTGACGGAGGGCTTGCCTGCCATCCCTGAGGCCCTGGTTCCCACCCCAAATCCTGGGGAATAAACATGGGCCACTCATGAAGCCTTTGGGCATGCTGCTGCTCAGTGCAGCTTAACAGAGCATTTCTTTATAAAATGGAATGATGTACGGGCTGAAATAGTGGCCAAAACACCCTTAGGTAGACCACACGGTAGACACGGTCATACTGGATCCATCCGACAGCTTATCCTTCGCTCCTCCCCGGCTCCCCACTTGTTTTCTTACCAAATGAGGCTTGAACCCAGGGCCTCCACACTGAATTACATTTCCCAACCTTTTTTTTTATTTTGAGAAAGAGTCTTACTGAATTGCTAAGTTGTTCAGGTGAGGCTGAACTTGTGGTCCTTCCCTTCAGCCTCACAAAGTGCTGGGGTTACCAGTATGTACCACCACATTCAGCTCCATTTTTCTTCTCTCCCTTTCTTCTTTTCCCAGTGCTTGGGATACAGCGCAGGGGCGTGAACGTGTACAACAGTGCTCGGCCCCTGAGCTCCCTCCCCACTTCTTTACTTATTTTTATATGAGAATCATATTTCTAAGTTTATTTTTTCCCCTCTAGTCATTTTCTTTTATTCTTTTTCACTAAGACCACTACTTTCTTAAATGTCCTTCATTTCTTTTCTCTTCTAGGACATGAACTGGGTTTTCTATTGAAGATTCTATGCCTCCAAGAATTGAAGTGTTTATGTCTTTGTGGGAGGTTGGGTATTACATATCCAGTTTGAAGTAGGAACCACCGTAGCTGCTGACAAAGGTGCCCATGCTGTGAGGCCAGCACTCAGCTCACTGCCTCTCAGTAACCAAGGGTCAAACTTATGGAAATAACAGAAGCTGGCAATCATTCCATGACATTAGCATTTGAATTGCTGATGGAAGGTTAAAACTAGTAACATCACTGCTGCTATATTATCTATTTCTGTGTAAAAAATAACTCCAAGGGCTGGGGATTTAGCTCAGTGGTTCCGGTGCCTGCCTTGCAAGTGCAAGGACCCAGGTTTGATCCCCGGTTAACCACATACCATACTGGGTGTGGAGACTCACACCCAGCAGCAGTCAGCACCACATACCACAGTGCCGGGTGTGGTGGCTCACGCCTGTAATCCCAGCAGTCGGGAGGCAGAGGCAGGAGGATTGTGATGTGAGTTTGAGGCTGAGCTCAGGGTCAGCCTGAACCACAAAGCGAGACCCTGTCTCAAAAAACAAACAAACAAACAAACAAAAACAACAACAAAAAGAAATAACTCCAAAACATAATCACATAAACAAAGTAAAGCATAAGTCATTTATTACCTCTCTTAGTTTCTGGGGTTAGGAGTACAGAGAGGTGCAGCAGGAATAAGCCATCTCTGCTGCACAATGTCAGGCCTCAACTCAAAGACTGTGAGGTGAAGTAATCTAAAGGCTCATTTATCCCCAAATGTAGGGATTCACTCACATATTGCTGGCTATTACTTGGGGTCCAAAAAGGCTGGTCAGAACCTCCACATATGGCATCTCCCTGGAGACTGGGCTTCCTCACAAAAGATGGTGTTTCACCTCAAAGGGAAATCATCTGGAGAGAGAGGATTGCTAAAGGAACTTCCCTGCTTAGCCTCAGAAATCATGCGGCATCGCTTCTGCTTTGGTCCATCCATCAGGAATGTCACCGTTCAGACATGAGGTGTCTGGGGAAATATGTTTCTCCTCTCCCTCGAGAGAGCATCAGTCCCGGTATGACAGGAATAGTGAGCTGGGATAAATATATAGGTGCGGTTGTCCTTGGAAAGTACAATTTGTTGCACATGGTATTTAACTAATATCACAGAGTAAAATTGTGAGGCCACAGTACCTGGTCTCCAAGAACTTACAGCCTCACCAGTGAGGTAAACTCTACAGCACAGAACCTTGCTAACTGCCCTGAAAATCAAGTAGTTGTTCGCTTCTCAGTTATTGTTTATTACCAGTGGTAATAGATGTGACCAGAACACCAGTGTCCTGTCCTGCCGAGATGAAGAATGAAACTGAGATGGAGGAAGAAAGGGGTAAGCAAATGTACTTAAAAGATACAGAAACAAGAAAATTAAAAAGGAATGGGAGTAAAGCTCCCGTTAGGGGTAGCCACTTTCTGGTCTTTCAATAAATGTTTCCTACTTAAAAAAAAAAAAAAAAAGGTAAATAAATACATACATGCATATATACATACGTGGAATCTCCCATTAGCCAAGAGGGAGTTCTGAATAGGATGCTTATGAAGACTCTGTCCTGAGATTTTTAAGGGCTTTAGAAGGGAGCGTGGGCCATTGTGTGAGTAGTATAATTTCTATAGCAGATTACATTTTAAGGGTTCAATCTACATATTTTTAGGGTTCAATCTAGTATTCACACAACATCTACGAAGGGTCCATGTGCCCTTGAGCTGATGGACTGCCTGATTGTGCTTTAGAGAGAGCCCTGGCAGCCAGAGGACACTTGGCAGATGTTTTTATAAGATCCCTGGAGGAAAATCACCAGCAGATTCCACTATGGAGTTTCTGTCTCCATTATGGAGCCACTTTCTTTATCTCCTAATAGAATTCTAGCTCCTGGATCACTAACTCCTGTCACACAGAGGTCATCCAGCAAGATCATAGATCTTCCATGACAACTAATAAGCACATGTGTCCCCTGGATTCGTGCCTCCTTACAGTCAAAAATTATCTGAAAACTTGGATGTATATAGTAAAAGATTGGTGCATGTTCTTTATCATGCTGGAGTGTTGGTTAGCTGAATATTACCTCCTAATTCTCTAGGAGAATTATTGAACATTTGCCTGTCTTGCTGTTTACTTATGACTAAGGTCAGATTCTCTAGTGTTGACTTCTCAGAGTGATAAAGATAGTTCTTAAGATTACCACGTCTTTGCTCCTTAGGACATTTGCCAGTTTGTGACTAAGAAAACACATTCTGGGATGCTCTTCCTGTCTTTGTGCCCCTCTGTGTTCTCTGACTGCTCCTTTCAACTAGCTTTCCTAGACTTCTGGCACTCCCCCATATTCGTTACCTACATAGTCCACCGATGTTCTCTTCTGTATTTCTATGAAAGTCAGTTTGGAATTTTTTTTTTCAAAATAAAGCTTAGATAGCCCCTATGTATTGGGGGGAAAGAAAGTAGAGCTGCAGCAGTTCATGACTCTGAACCTCAGAAAGCCTTTCTAGAAAGGATCTTGGTAGTTAGAGAGCATAGTTGGAGAATAAGTGGAGGGGGTTTTTAAGAAGAGGGGCCAAAGAAGGGAGAGAAATCAACTGAGCAACCAGAGCGCCACCCTTTTGGAGAGGATAATAAATATTTCAGAATGAACCACATTAAAGACAACAGATAACTTCACCACTCCATCTGTTGTGAGTTATCAAGATGAAAACCAGCAGAAGTTAGTTATGTATCTGAATTGCATTCGTTTCTGTTTAGCTTTCCTCTTGGTTTGTATTCTTAGCACAGGAGGAACTGAAGCGTGTCCACTTTAGCTCAGAGTGAAGCCTTGCTTGCATCTGTGCAGGCTGCATGGGTGGCCTCTCAAGGGTTTTGCTTAGAAAGGAAATGAAATAGTGCTGTTGGTCATAAAGTTTTTATTTTTTTCCTGGGCCCTGCAGAGCCACCACACCAGGGAAGCCTGAGTTCCCACAGGAGGGGGTTGGATTACCAGCCTAGCTGGAGCAGGTATGAAAAAGAAGCTATTTCTTGGCTTTGAATGTTTCTTTAGAGCTTGTCAATTTTTAATTCTGTAAATTAAAGAATAACCAAGTGGAACCCTTTGAATCAGCCAAGCCAACCCTTTGCAGCAACCCTTGGCACCGGGTGCCCTGTGGGAAAGTAAACTGTGAAGTCTTTTTGCCTCTTCTTCTCACCCTCCTTGTTTTCACTGCTGGCATCTCTGCTCTTGAACACTGCTTATTCTTTCGGCCTTTTTTTTTTTTAACACTGTGGTAAACTACACATGAAATTTATCACTTGTTTTAGTGTTGAGGATTGAACCCATGGCTTTATGTATGTATGCTAAGCATGAGTTCCACCACTGAGCTACATCCCCACTCTCCTATTTTTACTTTTTTTTGAGACACGGTCTTACTAAGTCGCTAAATTGCTCACACTGGGCAATTTCATAATACAGCTGCTTTAGCTCACAGAGTGCTGGGATTAAACATCTGTACCGCCACACCTGACTTTTATTTTTAATATGTTTCAGAACTTCAATTCAGCAACCCCAAGTATCTTACATTGCTGGGTAGTCATCACCCTCATTCATCTTTAGAACTCTTTTTATCTTTTAAAACTGAAACTCCATACTTGTTAAATAGTAATTCCCTGTCTGCCCTTTCCTCTGGTATCAGAGCATGATCAATCCTCCAACTACCTAGGAGGGAGGATGGCGAGGGCTAAAGAAGAAAGACAACAGAGACTTATATACAAAGTATATGAGGGGCCAGGAGGTCAGAGCCTCAGAGTGGGCAAAGACCCCGCCCTCCTGCTGCCACTATTCACTGGAGAGAGCTGCAGTCAAGGTGCAGGAGCAGCTGAGGAAGATCTTAAGTCCTGAGGTTCTCCTGTTGAAGACTGTGGGGGGCGTTCTTACCATGGTGGGTCAGGTGACATGGAATGAGTGTCCCTCCCGGCCTGCTGCCCCAGTGAAACCTTTCTCTTCTTGTACAACTGCTCCATTCTCAAAGGACCAGTATGTCTTCAGCAGAGGCAGTCTTGCCCTTTAGCGCCACAGCATCACAGGGCCCTTGAGGCCTCAATTGTGATGGGAGGCAAAAGGGAGTCATACTTCCACATGCCATAGTTTGCTTGAAGGCAAGGTGACATTGAAACTTAGATAGCTATAGTTCTATTTTAATTATGAAATGATTTTTCGCAAAATTTATGTGGAAATGCTGCCAACAATCTAAACCTCAGAAACCACCACTCTGATTCTGTGCATTTAACTCTTTCAGAGATGAAAACAAATGGAACTGTTTGGTATTTAGCTTCCTGCATCTGACTTGTTTCATTCACCTTCATGTTTTCAAGATTCATTCATACTGTAATATGTGTCAGGATTTCCTTCCTTATTAAAGCTGAATATCCTCTTATACATATATGCTACACTTGATCTGTTTATCCATCAATGGGCAGTTTGGTTGTTTTTTCCCTTTGGTTATGAATAATGACCATGAATACAAATGTGCAAATATTAGCACACTGTTTTTTAAATGCTCTCATTAATTAATTAAGTGTTTTTATTATTTTGTTTTGCTTTTTAAACAGGGAGTACGTGGTTCAGGCTGACCTCGAGCTCCTTACACAACTCATGCTGGATTAGAGTTTCCAGCAGTCCTGCTGTCTGGGCCTCCTGCATGCTGGAATCACAGGCATATTCCACCATCTTCAGCTGACAAAGGACATTGAAAACATTTTTGTCCAGCCCTAACCCTACTGAGACTTTTACTCATTCCATGCAGTGATATTATAGTTGTGATTAACATCTTAATGAAGTGTTTCTATAGTTATAAATTACTGAGATGATTTGAGGGATAGCTGTTATATCCTACTGGCAGTATTTCCCAACATTCCTCATGTCTTGCTGATCTCAGACTCAGGTATTTACCGCAGGAAGTGGGCAGATGATGAAGCCAAATTAAGCCTGGAAACAGAGAAAAAAAAATCAGAGTTGGGGATTTAGCTCAGTGCTGCTGCCACCTGCCTTGCAAGTGCAAGGTCAAGAGTTCCATTCTTGGAACCTCAAAACAAAACAAAACAAAACAAAGATCATCAAATGGCTAGATACCCTGTAGGAGCTCTTTTACTTTTTAAAAATATGGTTCTGGGGATCAAACTTAGGATCATGCTAGGCAAGCTATACCCCCAGCCTTAGAAGTCCCCTAAAATTCTTCATCATTATGGCTTCCAGACCTGGCTTGGTTCTTGGTCTTAAATCTGGGATGCTTGATAGTACTGAAATAATCTTTCTTTGGCTGGCACTTAGGAGTCAGTTTTCTTTTATTTCTATCAAACACCATCAACTAATAAAATATTCAAAGGCCAATGCTTGAATCTCTTCAAGAAATACAGGAATACTCTTAAACTCATTTGATATGCAAATGACCCATTTTATTATCAATTTCTCTCAGCATACCCTGGGAGCTATTTTTCAAATGTATCATAGCAACAAACTTTGTCTTTATCAAAGGAGGCAGACAAAGGATTAAAGAAGAGAGAGTAGAGGGCTAGGGATTTAGTTCAGTGGTTCTGGCTCCTGCTTTTCCAGTACAAGGGCTCAGATTCGATCTTTGGTAACCACATATAACAATGCTGGATGTGATGGCTCACACCTGTAATGCCAGCACTCAGGAGGCAGAGGCAGGAGAATTGCTGAGAGTTCAGGCTTGTCTGAGCTACACAGTGAGCTCAAGGCCAGCCTGAACTACAAAGTGAGACCCTGTCTCAAAAAAAAAAAAAGAAGGAAGAAGAAGAAAAGGAAGAAGAGGAGGAGGAGGAGGAGGAAGAAGAAGAAGAAGAATAGAGTAACATTGTAGAGTAGGACCTTCAATTGCATAAAATGCAGAAACTTCCCAAGGGGTGTCTGTTTTTGTGTCCTTTATATAAGAGTGTTTCTAATTCACTGTTTGATTTACTGTCTTCATTTTTTCTGGCAGAGATTCAAAGTAAAGAATCACTTGGGTTGGAAAGTTATTCCCATCCAAGTGAGAATACTTGTGTCTGTATTTCCCATTATTTACTTTTGTATTTTCTTAAATGAAGAAATTCCTCCAGAGTCTGAAGTTCTCCAAGTTCTCTGAAAACTACTCTCTTTGGGACCTCAATTGTGGGAGCCCTTTTTTCTAAAGAGCTACTTCTAGTCTGCATGCTCCTCCACAGAGCATTTCAAAATGTAATATTGGTCTCTTTTTTCTGAACCACATCAAAGAACACAGATTGTTTCCTTTCTGAGAACAAAACTCTTTAGTGACAAGAAAAAACAAGAAACTAAGCAGCAATCACCCCTATCAGGAGAGATATTAGCAACTCTCACAGTGACAAATGTTCAGCTATGTCTCTTTAGCTCCTTTGTGAAATTTAGGTTGAAGTACAGGAATCATGTCTGATCACATGTGTCTTTAATATACAATCATATGTTTCATTCTAAAACTCCTCATTTATTTGGATTAATGATTAATCCTCACAGGTAGTTTAGTAATAACTACCAAATACTTGGTACAATTAAAAGTAGCAATGGGCCGGGGATATAGCTCAGTGGTTCCGGTGCCTGTCTTGCAAGCTCAAGGACCCGGGTTCGATTCCCGGTAACCACATACCTATACTGGGCATGGAGACTCACGCCCAGCAGCAATCAGTACCATATACCACAGTGGCTCACGCCTGTAATCCCAGCACTCGGGAGGCAGAGACAGGAGGTTTGCTGTGATGTGAGTTGGAGGCTGAGCTCCGGGCCAGCCTGAACTGCAAAGCAAGACCCTGTCTCAAAAAACCTTGAAAAAAAAATGTAGCAAAACAACAGAGTGAAATTTAAAGTATTTACCACAATTACAAGTATTCTTGTTTTTTAACCCAGTAAAGGCAGTCACAGGACTTGACCATACATGCATACATACATACATACATACATATATATGAAATATACATGCATATATGCAAAATAATGGATGTAAAGCTTATTTGTTGCAGAAACATTTGTAAGAGCAAAATACTGTGTCTTAATTGATGTCCATAAATCTATTAGAATAATAAACTTAGTGGAAGGTTATACAGCTGTTAAAAAGATATACTGATATAGAGGAATCTCTAAGACATAATGTTTTCAAAAATCCAGGACAGGGCCGGGGATATAGCTCAGTGATTCTGGTGCCTGTCTTGCAAACTCAAGGGCCTGGGTTCAATCCCCGGTAACCATATACCTATACTGGGCATGGAGAGTCACGCCCAGCAGCAACCAGTACCACATACCACAGTGCTGGACGTGGTGGCTCACGCCTGTAATCCCAGCACTCAGGAGGCAGAGGCAGGAGGATTGCTGTGATGTGAGTTGGAGGCTGAGCTCAGGGCCAGCCTGCACCACAAAGCGAGACCCTGTCTCAAAAAACCTTAAAAAAAAATTAAAAAATAAAATCCAGGACATAGGGAAAATGTTTGTGATCTCAGCATTCTTGGAAGCTGACGGAGGAAGAATCATAAGTTTGAAGCTGTCTCAAAAATAAAAAAATTAAGTGAAAAAGATTGGGGATGTAGCCAGCTCAGTGTGAATGCCCTGGATTCAATCTTTCTCTCTCTCTCTCTCTCTCTTTTTAGCAAAAAAGTACAAGGTGCAGAGCAATGTATGTGTGCAGAGCAATATCTCCACAAGTCATGCACTAAACACAATGCATATTAGATTCACTTGGAGAAATCTTTAAAACTCCAGCTGGGACCCTCTGTCCCAGAGACCATGTATTACATTTCCTGGAGATCTCCCTCAAATGAACCTAATATTCAGATAAAGTTAAGATGAATGGTACACTGTATGCTTACATTTGCTTAAAAATAAAAACAATGCATTCACTTTTATAAATTATCTCTAAAAGGATACCCAAGAAAATACTATTGCTGGTTACATTAAGACAAGAACTGGGTATCACTTTTTATTCTTCTTCAACCATTTGAATTTCATATCTTGTGAATATATCACCTACTCAAAAATATGTGAAATTGAATTTCACAATCTTCTCAAATAGTACTTTGAAAAAAACAGCCGAGAATTATTAAGCAAAGTAACTTTCTCCTCCAATTTTTACCTTCAAAGACTAACATAAGAGTCTTAAAAAGACATATTGAGAGGTAGCTATGAAACCAGCAATGAAAATATCAGTTTTCATGCAGATCTATCATTTCTGCTGAGTCTAGAAAGTGAGGTATGTCATTCTTAACTGTATAGGAGGTAGCAGCAGTGATAGTTAATATCAATTTTAACATTCAACAATATAACCATTCAGCTAGGAATTTAACTCAAGTGGTACTGTGCCTACCTTGGAAGCATAAAGGCCCAAGTTTGATCCCAGGTACCAAAAAAACCCCCCAAAAAACCTATCCATTCATATATTCAGGCAAGGGCTGGGGGTTCAGTTCAGTGGCTCCAGTGTCTGCCTGGAAAGCACAAAATCCCAAATTCAACCCCTGGTACCACATATCACAATGCTGGGTGTGGTGGCTCATGCCTGTAATCCCAGCACTTGGGAGACAGAGGCAGGAAGATTGCTGTGAGTTCAAGGCTATCCTAGACTACACAGTGAATTCATGGCCAGCCTGAAGTACAAAGCAAGACCCTGTCTCTAAAAAACTAAACTGCCCCCCCCCAAAACAAAATGTCAACAGTATGTAGGTTGAACACTTAATATTTGACACAGTGTTTCTGTTTTACAGAACTCAAGAAAAGTGGAGAGAAAGAAATGTTAAGCAATACTGATACTAATACTGATACTAATCTGGTAATAAAGGCCATAATAGATCATTCAGAAAGAACATTTTGCTTTATTAACACTTTTGAGAAAATATTTGAAATTTCCTGTACTGGAAGATGTAAAAGAAAAATACATGGACAGGGAATTTCAACCTCACTGACACTTGGCTTTCCTCCCCTTGTTAGGTACATGCAGGTGAATACATGTGGGAAGGGATATGTACAAGGCACTGATCATGCCTCAAAATATCTCCACAAGTCATGCACTAAACTTCTATGTGCTGGAATCCTATGTTCATAAATATTAATCAGATTAAATTTATCCTGGACTCTAGCTCAATTTCCTCTGTCTCTCTCTCTCTCCCACATTCAGGTGCTTTGATCTATAAGGCATTCTCAACATTAATTTCAGTTCAGCAAATGATTATTGAGCGTCTCACATTCTAGGCACTGTGCTAAGTCCTGTGATACGAAACACAGTAAGACAAGGTTTTGTAGCAAGAGTTGGACCATCAACCAGAATTCAGTTCACTGAACATGACACTGATTAGGAAACACATCCCAAGAAACTAGTAACCACTGTAGATACTTCAAACGGAAGAATGTAATATAGGGAAGTGGCTTTTTTTTTTTTTTTTTTGTGACAGGGTCTCACTTTGTAGTTCAGGCTGGCCCTGAGCTCAGCCTCCAACTCACATCACAGCAATCCTCCTGCCTCTGCCTCCCGAGTGCTGGGATTACAGGTGTGAGCCACCACACCCGGCACTGTGGTATGTGGTACTGGTTGCTGCTGGGCGTGAGTCTCCACGACCATACCAGTATGGTATGTGGTAACCAGGGATCGAACCGGGGCCCTTGCGCTTGCAAGACAGGCGCCGGAACTACTGAGCTAAATCCCCGGCCCAAGAAGTGGCTTTTGAGTAGGAAGCAGCCATTCCCCTGACAGCCCTACCAGAGTCCAGGTGCCATAGAAACGTGGCTTGTAACAAGCAAAACCTGGAGCAACCTGTTGGTCAACAGCAGAGTGGCTGAAAAGATTATGATACATTCATAAATTGAAATAACTGCATAGCAATGAAATGGAACGATTGCCTTACACAATGGGATTGAAACTCAGAAATAGTGCTGAGCAAAAAAAAAAAAAAAGCTTGACAGTATGTGATTCCAACTAAGTTCTCCAAATAGTAAAACTAAATGTCGTTCAGGGCGCACATCTAAGGAGAAAAGGGAAGCGAGGATTCTGAGACTCAAGACAACCATAAGACCTGCTAAAGAAGAGAGTGAGTCTGGACACATTGTATATGCATGCCTGCATATGTACGTGCTTACGTGAGTGCGTGCGTGCCTACCTGTGTGCTTACGTGATAGCCTACGTGGGTGCGCACGTGGGTTTGGGCCTTGCTGTCCAGGCGGCAGTCCATTTCCTGCCCCTATGGTGGTTGCACAACTGTTTTATCGTTAGTCATCACGTCGTGCGTTTGTCTTGCGCCCTTTCTCTGTTCTATTATCTACAGGAACTTTTTTTTACATACCGAGGAATGTCAATTCAGAGTGCTTACAGCTCTCAGCAGGGAAGGACACTCCCCTGAGACCGGACCAGAAGGTGGGGAGGCGTGCAGAGGGCGGCATGATGTTGGTGGCCCTTGCATTCTGCACAGTCACAATGGCTATTCACAGCCTGCGTGGAAGATACCACCCCCAACCTGGGCTTTCTGAGGAGACTGTTCGCTCTCACGTGTGCCCCATTTAAACACACTTGCTTTTCTGCTTTCTTGGCTCATCGTAGATTACAAAAATGAAACAGCAAATTTTGAAAGGAAATGCTCAGCTGCTGGGTGCAGGAAATGACGAGGGGACCGGACACCTAGAAAACAGGCAATGCACAGAGAACTGGGACGGGTATGGGGAGGCTGCGGCGGCGGAGGCTTCGCTGCCTGCTGGGCACAGGCTCAGGAGGTGTTTAGTGCCATCCTGTCTGCTGTAAGAAAGCAGGGCCCTGACTCACTCACTGGAGACAGTTTCCACGAAAAACAAAAAATTTCAAGGTTTAATACTTAAAGAGCTAGGTTGAAAAATTTTAAGTCATTTTTAATTGTAACAGGCGGGGATACTAACCACTATACAAACGAGGATGACGTTCATTTTTAATTGTGGTAAAATATAGATGGTTTATATTTGAACATCTTAACTGATTTTATTTATTCGTTTTTTAGAGACAAGGTCTCACTTTTGCAGTTCAGGCTGACCTTCAGCTCACTATGTAGTCCAGGCGAGCCTCAAACTCAGGGCAATCCTCCTGCCTCTGCTTTTTAAATGCTGAGATTACAGGCGTGAGCCACCACGTCTGCACTGTGATATGTGTTACTGATTGCTGATGGGCATGAATCACCACCCCTGGCATTGTTGTATGTAGCTACTTTGGATTGAACTCAGGATCTTGTACTTGCAAGGCAGGTGGGGAACCGCTGAGCTAAATCCAGTTGAACTGATTTTTAAGCGTATGGTTTTCAGGGTAGCTACATACTTTTGCATGATCGCATAAATATCACCAACATCCATTTGCAAAATTTTTCATCTTCACAATCAAATTCATTCTGTACCTATCAAACAAAAATTCCCTACTCCTTATTACCACTAATACGTAGCAACCAACATTCTACTTGCTGTCTGTTTGAATCTTCCTAAGTCATGTCTTTAAATTTCACCCGTGCTGTAACACATATCACCGTTTCTCTCCTTTTTAAAAAGGCTGAGCCATAGGCCGGGGAGTTAGCTCAGTGATTCCGCACCTGTCTTGCAAGAGCAAGGTCCCTAGTTCTGTCCCTGGTAACCACATACAACAATGCTGGGCGTGGTGACTCACACGCACCATGCCCGCCAACTATCAGTACCACGTCCATCAACTATCAGTCCCACATACCACAATGCCAGGCATGGGGGCTCATACCTGCGGTCCCAGCACTTCAGAGAGAGAGGCAGGAGGATTGCTGAGTTCAAGGCTGAGTTCAGAACCAGCCTGAATTACAAAGCAAGGCCCTGTCTCAAAAAAAGAAAACTGAGTTACAATCCACTCTAAGTAAACCATGGTTGGTTTATCTGCTTACAGCTGAAACATGCTTGGATTGCTTCTACCTTTTGATTATTGTGAATACCTCACATGCGGAAGTATGAGTATCTGCTAAAGTCCCTGCTTTCATATATTGTCATTATGGCACCAGAAGCAGAATGGATGAATCATATAGAAATTTTGTTAAAGGATAGCTCCTTTAGAGATGGCTTACCATTCAAAAGTGTCCCAGGTCATTGTTGCCACTAACAAAAGAATTGGAGGAGATAAGCCAATAATGATGCCAAAAGGTGTATTTGAAAAGTGCAAGGTGGGAGAAACCAGCTCTGCAGAACTAGCGTGGGCCAAACAAAGAGAAAAGGGGGCAAAAGCAAAGACGAAAATAGACACCATGTGTGAGAAACAAGGCACAGCGACTGTGCAGTTTTGTGCACTGCTGCGGCTTTCCACGATGCCCTCTTCTGTTGTGCCGTGCATGTCTCGGAGCTCAGAGCTTTGTGTTGCCCTGAGATCTTGCACTTGATAGGTCTTGCTCCTTCCACAGCAGCTTTGCCATGCCAGATCCCCTCATCAGTTCTATGGTCAATTTTGAAAGGGATTGCCATACTGTTTGATGTAGCAGCTGTGCCTTTTTACACTCCCATTGGCAGCCTCCTTAATGCACTAGTTCTTTTTTGTTTGTTGGTTTGTTTCTGTAGTAGGGGGGATCAAATACAGGACTTGGGCTTGCCAGTGTTTGTTCTAAGAAAACTACCCTAATTAGTAAGGTTGAAGTTTTACTTAATGGAAAAACAAAAACAAATTAAAAAAAAAAAAAAACAACAACCTGTTTTCCAAAGATACACAAAAAATACATGAATCCTGTTCTAATCAAGGAAACTTCTAGAATCTCTTATGGTTGGAATTGTGATACATTCTTGGAAATGTGATACAGGTCAATGGCATAGGAAGAGGGGAAAAGAAAAGGGAGAGAGGCCAGGTGTGGTGGTGCATGCTGAGAATCCCAGAGGCTGAGGCAGGAGGAACAGTGCAAGTTTGAGACCATCCTGAGCTACAAAGTGAGTTCAAGGCCAGTCTGGATTTCTTAGCAAGACCCTGTCTCTAAAAGGAAAAATCAAGCAAACAAAAAGGATGGCAATTCAGAAAATTGCTCATTGTATTTTGATTTTACTCTTCCTAATTTTTACAGTGTGGTGACAAAGAACTAATATTTTCATTAGATTTCTGTGAACTTTCTCGTCATCTTCCACTTTCTGTCCTATTTTTTTCAACCTAATCTTTAACCACCAATCTTGCTTTTACTTTCAATATGTATTCAGAGCTTGTGCACAAATTAGATATGGTTTTCTGCTCTTTAAATTGCCTATTTCTATTGTAAACTACACTATTCATAATTTCCAGTTAACTGCTTTTCTTCAAACACTTTGATTACAACAAGTTCATAAATTAAAAGCCAACTGCCTTTATTCTCAAAGGCTGAAAAACTAAAAGTCTGCAATTTGGAGAACACCCTCCACCAAATATGCACACTTCATGGAAGAACTGGCTTTAAAATGTTGCACTCTACTTTTGAGTACCTACGGTTGGTGAAGGAAGAATTCATAGTCATAGGCATCTTGAGCTTCCAGGAGACCCAGTGCCACCAGGAAGCTGAGACAAAGTGTGGCCACTCACATCCTGAGATAGAATTTGAGCTGGGAAAAAATCAGCTGAGTGACCCCTGAGTCACAGATTTCAACTTTAAAAAAAAATATGATATAAAATGGAAACATAAAAACCTAACCTTTCTTTCATTCTTTCTTTTTGATTTTAACCTCTGAAAGGACCCCCCAGGGCCCTTAGTGGAGAAGCTGCTGCATCGTGTAGCCCAGTGTGATTCTGTCATCCTTTGTGGTCACAGGTTACTTTTTCTGCTTCTGTTTAGATTAAGTTAATGCTTGAAAAAGATGAAATCTGCAATGGTCCCACATCACTATAAAGCACACCCGGATATCGACTAGTGCTCCAAGTACAAGGTTCACCCAAGGAAAGCTGACAAGTGTTTAACTGGTAGAAGGAGATTTTTAAAATAAGGTCCCCTGTATAATTCAAGCTGGCCTTTAACTCATCATTTAGCCTAGGCTGTGCTCAGACTCATGGAACTTCTCCTGTCTCAGCCTCCTGTGTGCTAGGATTATAAGCATATGCCACCACACCTCTTAAAGAACAGATTTGAAATGGAAGATGGGAAAGTATGTATTTGTAATCATGGACAAAGTCTCATAGCAGCCCAAAGTGATGAGCAATGTTTGCTGGGGCGGAAACCAAATTATCTGGTGTGAGACTACGTATATGACTAACAGGCAAAAGTACTTATTAGTTTGAGATGTTTGGCAGTAGCAACTAAAAGAGAAAAGCTATAACAAAGGGTGGCCATCCTCATGAGTACAATTGGCTGTCTTCAGAATAGGCCCATTCAACAAAATCAAAAAATTTCATAATGAAAATTGACATGTTAATTCCAGCACTTGGGAGGCTGGGACAGCAGGATTGCTGTAAGTTTAAGGCCAGCCTGGGCTACATAGTAGTTCAAGGGCAGGGTGAACTATAGAGATAGACTCTATCTCAAAGAGCAAAACCAAACAGAAAATTGACACAAATTGGTCTCACTTGATTCAAAAAAGTATTGCACTTCCCTGCCTCCTGACATTTCACTGGTTTACTACAGGCCTGTGTTGATCTTCAGAGAGTGATGGCAGAGAAAAGAGAGATGAACAAATCCATTTGAGCTTCTGGCTAGTGGATTTGGAGAAAAAGATGACAGAGGAATTTTGAAAAATAATTTGTGGGTAATCTGTGTGTCTTGATGAGCCAAGCAATGCATGTGGAGACAAGGCTTCTAAGGTAAACAAGTCACAATTAAGCCATCTAGCTCAGTATATGCCCCCTGGGAATTTGTTCTTAATTCCAGTTCCAGGGCTAGGGATTTAGCTCAGTGGTTCTGGAGCCTGCCTTGCAAGTGCAAGGGCTCGGGGTTTGATCCCAGTGACACATACAACAATACTGGACGTGGAGACTCATGCCCAGCAGCAATCAGTACCACATACCACAGTGCCAAGCATGGTGGCTCATGCCTATAATCCCAGCACTAGGGAGGCAAAGGCAGGAGGACTGTTGTGAATTTGAGGCTGAGCTCAGGGCCACCCTGAACTACAAAGCGAGACCCTGTCTCAATTAAAAAAAAAAAAAAATTACAATACCAGAGTCTTCTCTGCCTAGAGAAACTTGCCCTGTGGCTTTTAGAGAGTTGTTTCTGTGAGCAGGCCTGGAACAGCCTTACCTCCAAGAAGATGCCAGGGCTGAGTATGTAGTTCAGTGGTAGAGCACTTGCAAAGGCCTAGGTTTAATCCCAAGCCCCACAAAAGAGAAGAAAGAAACTGAAAACCTCTTACTTTTCTCTCATTATGATATGTACAGCTTTATAAAGACAAGTCTATATACATTCACTTTTCTCCTTCCTGCCTCTTTTAACTAAGATGGTCCTTTGGAAGATTACTAAGACTTTATGAACAAGCTGAAATCTTTTTGTGGGAGCCAGAGAAATTATTACAGAGATTCATGTCTTGACTCAGGAGGCCACCAAAACCGGAAACCACTCTCTGTGTCTTGTGAGCCACGTGGTGGTGTCTGTTTCTGCTTTCTGTCTCTAAGTGATTCCTGACTCTCCACGTCCACCTCTCTTACTCAGCTCAGATTCCTGCTAAGCCCCTTGGAGATCCCTGCATTTTTATTTTTGTCTTCTTTCCCCCCTGTTATTGATGTACTTCTGTTAGCTTATTGTCCTCAGAGCTCATCCATATTACAATGTGCCTTAGAATTCCCTTCCCTTTCAGGATGAATGATATAATAGCCCTTCATACTTTGATGCACAAATCACACTTTATCTGTTTATCTAGCCATCGACACTTGGGTTGGTTCCACTGTGAGTGATGCTGTTATAAATGTAGATGTACAAGTATCTGTTTAATTTCTGCTTCCTTTTCTTTTGCACATATCACAGAAATCGAACTGGTGAATACTTGGTAATCTGTTTTTGAGGAACTGCCACAGTTTCTGAAAATAATCTTTTTTGTCTATTTTTCTTTACTCAACTATTCCTCATCCTTCGAAGTCCTGATTAGCCTTCTGGGAGGTTGAAGCAGAATAATGGCAAGTTTGACCCCTGCCCAGGTAACTTTGTGGGACCATGTGTCAAAATAAAAAGGTGATGAGAAGGTAGCTCAGTGCAAAGGATCCAAGTTCAATTCCTGGTACCATCCCACAAGAACTAATCCTGATCAGGTTCATCTCTTTGGGGTAATCTTTGGTGGGGTCCTCTAGTCTACTTGGCTGCTTTGGCCCATGCAATTTGGTGCTATCTAAAACTTCGAATGTGTTGTACAGTCTTACTCCTCCTGTGTTGGATGCCAACCCTAGAGCAGATCGCAGATAATGTGCCAGGCCCAGTGCTGTCTCTGTGGCCCGCTGCGTTACTCAGAGAAGACTACATGGCAGGATATTAGACAGCAAGAAGAACCACCCAGGCTTTGAAGTACTGTCAGAGAGAAGCACAATAGCATAAATCTTCATCTCTTAAAACTTGGGAGGGCTTGATGGAGAGACAGAATTTTTTTTTTTTTGTCTAAGAACATTGACACTTCAACATGATAAAAAAAGAAACAAGATATGAACTCTTGCATTTAAGCTATAGTAATTAGCTTTTAATATACTACATGCTATTTTGGACTAGAACCCTGAAGAAGTTCCCATAGGAAATGGAAAATGCAACCAGCAAAGGTTAAACAGGATTGGAGGTAGGTTGGCATTATTATTATTATTATTATTATTATTACTATTTTTTTTTTTTTGAGACAGGGTCTCACTACATTGTTCAGGCTGCCTTCAAGCTCGCCATCTTCCTGCCTCAGCCTTCCAGAATGGCTGGGATAACACGTGTGCACCACTATATCCTGCTGGTGTTAAATATGAACAAAATGAAACAGAGTTTTCATCTTGTCTCTCTTGCATATTAGTGACTTTGTGGCCTTGAATAAACTGTTTAACTTCTGTCAGCCTTAAGTGCCCGTCTGCAGCCAACGATGACAACGTGGCCACTCTGATGAAACTATCTTGGATCAGGTCCACAGTCAGAAAAAGTTGTCTGCCTACCCTTCTTTCTCCAATCTTCCTTGTGTTAGCCAGCTTTCTTCCACTATAATGGGGTACCTGAGACAATCAGCTGTAAAGATGAAAGGTTCACTTTTGGCTCAGCATCTTGGAAGCTTCAAAGCCTGTTGTTCGGGCTGATGTGAGAAAGCGCAAGAGGGCAGGGGTGCTTGTATAGCCTAACTGCTCCCCTTATATCCAGGAAGCTACAAGAATGAGGAGACAGTCAGGACCCCACAGGCCTCTGTGGCCACCAGGCCTCACCCCTAAGCCTCCACCTTCTCCACCGTGGGGATCAAGCCTTTGACACATGGGCTTGTAGGAACATTCAAGATCCAAACTATAGCAGCCTCGTTCTGGTTTTTAGGTTGCTCTGTTGGTCACAAGATTTAGTCTTTGGTATCTTTTTTTTTTTTTTTTTAAATTTCTATTTATTTCCAGAGTGTGTCTTAAGAACAGAGTTGGCATTTTAAAATGTAGGTTTGCTTATAATTTAAGTAGAGTAAAGCCAACAGGTCAGGAGGAAATTGCTGGGGATGAGTTCTTGTGCTTATAGGGTCCCAAGAAACAGGAGGCCTAGTATACCACGCAAGTGTAAAATAGCAGTCAGGTTGGTCAGATGCAGGGGTGAGGGGACAGGTGGTGACAGCCTTCATCGAGGCTTCCTTGGGAAGGGTTGGGAGAGGCAGGGAGAGCAGTGTGAGCTTTCTCAGGATGCACTTGTGTGAAAGCTGAATAGTCCTGCTGGCCATGGAGCACATGGGCCTCTCAGTCATCTGGTAGCCTCAGGGATAATAGGGCTGTGAGGGGTTTAGAGCCAGGGAGAAGAGGTGGTTTGGAGCACAGAGATTGTTAGCCTGCCTCCGAAAGTTTGCTAGCTCTGAGAACCGGCTCACTCTGGGAGAGGCCATCTCTCAGTCAGGCCAGGCCCCAGACGCCAGGGAATCAAAAACACAGAAATTAAGAAAAGATAGTACATTGGTGAGTAGGGAATATAGACCAGATTTCTAACACAAAGGTCTTGATTCCTGTGCTTTCAAGTCTCTTGGCCCTAGCCTGCCCCTGTGACTCAGGAACCACTTAATTCTACTGGCCCAAGAACAGTCATTAGGAAAATGGCTTCTCTTCCCCCACTCCCCGAGGAGTCTGCCTTCTCTCAGCCTTGTCAGCAGGCTCCTCTCAGTTCTCCTCACACAGAAGGGTTTTAAACTCCTCATGATAAATATCTCAGAGAGGTTAAGAAAATGACCTCAATGGGAGGAAAGCAAATCCTCACCGGAAAATTTCAAGGCAGGATGGCTCTCTTTCAGAGAAGAAAGCTTAAGGAGAAAAAGAAAAAAGATGAACATGAATACTAACAAACATCACAATAAAACATTTTCAAATGAGGTGTGACTCTACTGTAAATCTCACTGAAGTCTAATTGTGAAAAAAGCCTTTGAAATAATAAACCCAGATCCAAATTAGGAGTGCTGGCAAATGCAGTCATTTCTACCTAAGAGGCTTTGTGTCCAAACATGTCATTTGAGATCCCAGGCAGACAAAGGCGAATGGCCTTGGAAACAAGGCCACCATTCAGCCCCGCAGCCCTGGGGCGTTGAATTTCCTTTCTGGGCTCAATACATTTTCAGCTACATTAGGCACCAGCTTCAAACCTGGTGGGAAGCACACTTAAGTGTCTCTTTTAGGGAGAAACAATGAGAATACTGTATTTCACAAAAGACAGGAATTCTGTTACTCTTTGGACTGACAGACTTGGAGTCATAATGATTAAATTTGCCAGTAGTCTGTAGTTCTAGATGTTGACTCCCCCCAACCCCTTACAGAATTGGGGATTGAACCCGGTGCCTTTTCGCAGCCACTTTTTAATTTTTATCTTATAAAGAAAAAGTTTTTTAAAAATTTTGAGTCAAGATGTCACTTTGGTAAGTGTCCAGACTGCACGTAAACTTATGATCCTTCTGCCTCAGACTCCCAGAGTGCTGGTAATATAGACAAGGTAGCAGTACCATTGAGGCTAGGAGCCCACATCCTTCCATTCACTTGAACCTGGGCCAACCTCTCTGACCTAAATCCGAAGGCTCATTACCTAGAGGCAGAGATAAGGATTACAAAGACCCCTGGAAGTCCCAAATCCCAAACCAGGACATGTATATGCCAGATTCTCAGGCATGACCAAGGACATGAGCAGTAGATACAACTGCCATGCTCAATGCCCAGTCAGTCACATTGTCAGTCAAGCTCTGGAAGGTCCAGCGGAAGGTGCTCGAGAACCAGTGCAACTGTTTTTGTTGTTGTTCAGAAAGGAGCTCACTACTACTGTACAGTCCAGGCTGGCCTTGAACTTGAAGCGATCTTCCTGCCTCAGCCTCTTGACTATTGGGATTAGAGGCCCGTGCCGCCACACTAGGCTAACATTTTAAATTCTTAAAGGCAACATATTCAGCCCTTGTGCCATTTTCCTTGGTACCAGGGAGAGCCCACTGATTGTAAGCATAACTTAATCTCTTAACTTTCATTTAACCTTGCTGTTTTACTTGCTATCTTGTGCTAACTACAATTGTTTGCTCATGGCACACATGAACTGGAAACCTGTCCCGGGACTCTGTTGCCATGGTAACACTGGGATTATAGACACACTATACAGCAGCTTGCTAGATGTTGATTGTTTTTGTTTTGTTTTGTTTTGTTTTTTTTGGAGACAGGGTCTCACTTTGGAGTTTAGGCTGGCACTGAATTCACTATGTAGCCCTGGCTAACCTTCAGCTCACAGCGATCCTGCTGCCTCTGCCTCCTGAGCACTGGGATTACAGACATTAGCCATCACAGATGTTGATTTTTTAAAATGTCTTTGGGCTGGGAAAATTCATCCCAAGCACTGAGGATTTAGCTAACAATGGCACTGTCCTATTTGTCAAGCCCAAGATCTTGCATTCAATCCCTGGTACCACAAAAAAAAAAAAAGAAAGAAAGAAAGAAAAATTTATCCTGGTCATGTTTGTCTTTGTATTCCCAGGGTTGAATAACTTAATGAATTAGTGACTGGTTCTGAAATTAGAGAGTTAGCAACAAAACATTATAAATTAGTTAAGAAATTTAGGGGCCAGGGATTTAACTCAATGATTCCAGCACCTGTCTTTTAAACGCAAGAGCCCAGATTTAATCCCGGGTAGCCACATACAATACTGGGCTTGGAGACTCACACCCAGCCGCAATCAGTACCACATAACACAGTGCCATGTGTGGTGGCTCACGCCTGTAATCCCAGCACTCAGGAGGCAGAGGCATGAAGATTGCTGAGATGTGAGTTTGAGGCTGAGCTCAGGGCCAGCCTGAACTACAAAGCAGACCCTGTCTCAAAAAAAAGAAGAAAGAAATTTGGATAGTCAGACAGAGCTAGGCCTTTAAAGGAGTCAGTGCAGAAGAAGAGAACACATTGAAAATTGGCTGGAGGCACAGCTGAAGATTAAAGCTGAAACAGCCAGATATGCATACTTCCCTAAGGAAGCCAAAGAGAATTGGTACCATCCCTTGAGAATTCCAGAAATAAACCATTATCTCATTAGGCTGGGCTATCCTCTCCCTCCCACTGAGAATACTAAGGCTAAGACTATAGATTATCGACCACATGCTCTTGCTACTGTAGGACTGATATAAGCCAAGTGGCAGTACTTGTAATCATACTGGTTGTTTATAATTTGGCCCATATTATACAAACACGTCTTGAGTTCAACCTATAAAATTTTCTCAGAGAAGTAAAGAAGGGAAAGAAAAAACTGTGATGATTTTTTTTAAAAAAGGAAACAAAGCTTATGCATACAGGGGGTGGAGAGTTGTAGGGAGGGCAGAGGAGTGGGAAAAAATGAGAATCAAAATGTGTCTTGTACTTGTACAAACACTCAACATTGAATGAGATTATAATATTATATATATATATATGTAAAATGTATCAATAAAATCCATTTAAAAATAAAAGAAATGCAACTCTTTAAAAAAAAACTAAAAAACTTTTTCAGAGAAGTAGGCTCATTGCCAATCCATTCAGAACCCTTCCTCTCTCTCAGGAGCTGTTCTGAGTTCCAGTAATTCTCCTTATTTTTTTTGAGACAAAGTCTCTCTTTGGAATTCAGAATGGCTCTGAACTCACTGTGTAGCCCAGGCTAGCCTCAAACTCATGGCAGTCCTCCTGCCTCTGTCACCCAAGTATTGGAATGACAGGTGTGAGCCACCACACCCGGCACTGTGGTATATGTATGGTACCTAGGATTGAACTCAAAACCTTGCCAGGCAGATGCCAGAACCACTGAGCTAAATCCCCTAAGTTTCCCTATTCCTAGCCTCCATTGTTCCTTAGAGCTAGTTCTTTGACTTTAGGAAACAAGAATTCAGCATATCTAGTAGTTTGTGAGTTATATATTTTTTCCCTCTATCTATAGTACTGATATAAAAATGATTATTTTTTTGAGACAAAGTTTCACTACGTAGTTCAGATGGAACATAAACCCTCTATGTGATCCAGGATGGCCTTAAACTTGAGACAATCCTCCTGACTCACCTTCCCAAATGCTGGGATTATAGGCATGTGCTACCATGCCTGGTTGACGGGATCTAAATCTTGAGAAACCCACAAGAACTCCTGTACACGGCGGGTCAGGTCATAGGAGGCAGTGCCGGCATCCCATGCCTCATGCTGACGTCAAGTCTAGGCTGTTGTGTTGAAAAACCTGCTCAAGTTCTGGTGAGAAGTCCATGAGGAGGGCTCTGGGAACTGTTCTGCCCACAGGGCCAGGATCGTGTAACTAACAGGTCCTGGCTGCTTCCCAGCCAGCTTTTGCCAAGCCTTATTAGTGAGGCTGTTGGACTGGAGTGAGTGTTACACAAGCCTTGGAATTGCCAGAGGTGGTCAGTTAGAGACACTCAGCTGCCTCTCCTGTGTAAGTCTAGTGCCCTTCGGAAACATGGCAGCCTCACAGGTCTACACAGTCATCAGCAGGCCAGGGCCGGGTCAGGTCAGGTCGCAGGTGGAGACTCTCCTACCCCAACATGTCTTGCATCCCTTTCTCCCTCCCTCCCTCCCTCCCTGCCATCCCTCCTTCCTGCTTCCTTCCCTTCTTCTCCTCTCCCCTCTTGTTTCTCCGTATTCAAGTCCATTGTGCATACTAGGCAAGGGCTCTACCCCTGAGCCACATCATCTCCAGCTTCTTGGGTTTTTTGTTTTGTTTCATTTTTTGTTTTTCTTCTGGGACAGAGTATTACTAAATTGCTCAGCCAGGGCTGGAACTTGTGATCCTCTTCCCTCAGCCTACTGAATAGCTGATATTATAGGCATGTGCCACCGCATGCAGCTGCAGTGGCTGCTTCATACTGTCAAGTCAGTGGAAAGTTATTTCATGGTAACAGAAAACAAATATAGCCTTCCAAGAGACAATCATGGTCACTGCCTTGCAGTACTTCATCTTGTGGGGACAACAGATATGGCCGTTGCAAAGAAATGAAGGACTAAAGGTGAATGAGTGGACACTCCTGAGAGGTTATAAGAAGAGGGACTGAGGCTGTAGAGATGAGATCGCATCACAGGAGAGTGAGGTGGCTCCGATCACCATGTGATCTCTGACATACAGGTGATCTTACAGCCCATGGCACCAGGTGGAAGGACAGATAAACATATGGGAGAAATCCCTCTTTCTTTTCAACAACAAAATCAAGAAGTGAGAACTTCATTGAGAAAAGGTTTTAGAAAAAATGAAAAGGAAAGAAAAGATTTTAGGGCTAAGTGCCCTTTTTGCCTAAAAAATAATGAGCTGTCCCTATTACCATTATCACAGATACCATTAATAGACTGTGTCTGTTTGGCTATAAAAGATGCTGCTGTTGCCCAATTATCAAAATTCTTTCTCTTTTTAAGGTCACTTTATTAAAGAAATGAAAGTTAACATATTCCAGAAAGGAATGGTCAGGAAGCCCAAAGGGAGTTCCCTCCTCCATCCCTGCAGGCTCCTTCCCAGGATTCAGCAGGGCGTCCTTGTCAGCGAGGAAACACACCTACAGAGTTGCTCTGCTCCAAGGGCGGAGCTTGGGCAATGGCAGATGGGAGGAGGAGGAGGGGATCCAGTGCTCACCGAACGATAGCCAAGTGGTCCCTGGAAACATTACCCAGAATGCGGCCATCTGCATCCTGCCAGTTATCCTCTCCAAAGACTGATAAATGGCAGGCCAGGGAGCCAGCAAAACACCATGGGCTTTGGCCATGTACTGTTGCTGCACTAGCAGTCAGCTTTGCCAAGACAGTGTAGTGTGTCTTTTCCTCAGAGTCACAATATCAGATCTGCCTCTTTTCCATCTCCACTTAAAATATCAAAGTACTGGAGACCTCAGATCCTGAAGAGATAACCCTGTATCTGGATGAGAAGCCCAGGCCTGTAATCCTAGCACTCTTGGGAGGCTGAGGCTGGAGGATCACTAGTTTGAGCTCAGCTACTTAACAAGACCCTACTTCAAGTCAAAACAATTTTAGAAATAGGTAGACTTTGTATAGCGCCTCTGTTCAAGCTGTGTACTGGAAAAGACAAAACAACAACAGATAATAGATTGCACAAATCAGTTTCTTAGCTCCATTTCTCAGAGCGTTCATCGTTAGTGGTGTAGAATCTATCTTAGGGTTTGGACATGGGCAGATAATTGAGGACAAGTCTGGTGTTGAGTCCATCATCAGGGTAGGCCGTGTCCTCACAGGACTTTCCTTGGAGGTGACCCTGTGAGTAGGATGGAGGTTGCCCTCTGTCTATCCATGTCCGTCCCAATGGTGGTACACAGGTTTCTCAAGGTTGGCCTGCAGGGAAGTTTCTTCCTTGAGGCCTGCCACCACTCATTCCTGACCTTGTACCTTGTTTCCTGTTTGGAATTCTTGCCTGGAAGCTGACAGTTGCAGCCCCTCCATTCTGAACTCTTTTCTGCCTCCTGGGTGTCCTGTGCTCTGTCCTCTTGTGATAGCAGATCTTTGTCTCTCTGTCTAGACATTGGAGGGTGTATCTACCTCTTTTCAGGAGGCAAAGTCCTAGCTAATCTTCAAGTTTCAGTGTGTATTCAGCTTCTCTCAAACACACTGCAGGGACTGGCTTGCCTGCCCACCTCTGTGCTCTGATGGTGGGGCCTGGGATCTGCTTGGCACTGAGGTGCTCCCTTGGGCTCAGCTGCCCGAGGCAGAGACCCTGGATTAGACTGTTCTTTTTCATATTTATATCACTAACATTATTACCCTTGTGAAATGAATACTCGGTGGGTGACTAGTATTACAGGCTGTCATGTAGGCAGGCTTTTGGAGGTGCCCTGGACAACGTCTAGCTCATCCACCACAGAAGAATATTGGATCTCGTGTTTGTTGTGGAAAACACAGTGATTAGCCCAGGAAGATGCAGAGCCCTTTGGAGTGAAGTCTGGGATGCAGACCTCCCTTAGGGGACCTAAGCTAGAAACAGAATCGGATTTTGGAAGGGCCAGGTGAGACATTCCAGGTGAGGATTTTGAGAGGTAAAGAAGTGGGTACTGGTTTCTTGTTGGCGTCGGTCCTCCCTGTGGTCTCACTGTTTTCAAGTGCTGTCTACTTCAGCGTGTGAAGCAGTGACATCCCTGTGATCCTGTCATGGAATCTGCATGGCATTTGCCATGGACACAGGCATGTTTGGCACATTTGCTTGATAAGCCTGGCTCACATGGTTATCAACTGTCTGAATAAACGTTGTGATCGAGGTGTCTCTTCTTTTCCTTTCTCTTCTTCCTTCTCTCCCTCCCCCTTTCTTTCTTCATTTCCTCCTCCTGATACTGGGGCTTGAACCCAGGGACATTCTACCACTGAGCTGCAGCTGTAGCCCTTTTTACTTTGAGGCAGGGTTTCATTAAATTATCCAGGCAGGACCTAAACTTGCAATCCTTGCCTCAGTTTCTCTGAGTGCTGGGATTCTAGGTGTGTGCCATGGCACCCGACTTTTTAAAATTTAATAATAGAAAGGACAACAGAGTTGGAATCAGAGGACCTCAAGGTCCCAGTCCTGCCCCTGTCTCTCTGCTGATGTGACCACACCTCAGTCAGTTCCTCAATGTGCCATCTTCAATATGCAGGCACAACATTGACAGCGGATACGGCCTCTCAGGGCTAGAGTGACAATCCAATGAGAGTGTGAGTGTTAAAGATTTTTTTAAATGGTGAAATCTCTTAAAAAACAAAATAACTTCTCCCTTCTTTCATTCAGACACTGTCTCGCTGTGTAGCTCAGGTTGGTCTTGAACTAGCCTCCTGCTTCAGTCTCCCAAGGACTAGTATCATAGTATGTGTCAATATGCCCCTCTTCTCAAACAACTTTTACTCAACTGCAAAATAGATACGTGTTAAATATTTTATTTAAGTCAGAAGGGGCAAGTAATAAAGTGTTAGAAGCCAGCTCAAAAGAGAAGCCAAAAAGCGGATATAAATACCATCACTCTAGACTGCTGAGTGAATCTGTCAACAGATACCAAATTGGTTTCTTAGGGTGACCGGTGGTAGTAGGTGCTATTGGGTAGCTCCTTATAAAAGCGACCATTAGCTAAACATTGTCTGGTTGTGCACTTCTCCCTCTAGAGTTAAGGTCCAGATTCTTCTCTTCTTGAACAAAGAACTGAACAAAACAAGCAAAAAGCAGTGGCCAGTTTTATTTAAGAAAGTAAAAGTGAAGAGTGAGAGAGAAACTGGCTCTGTAGAGTGAGCATGTGCCATGCTAAAAACAATAGAAGGACAGCCCAGAGGAAGCAGGGTGGGCTGCCAACGAAGAGAGCAAGTTCTTGGTGGCTCTGTCTTTTCACACTGTCCAAATCTCAAGGAAATCCTTGAAATCTTCTACATCCGGGTCTTGAGAGGTGGTTCCTGGATTCCAGGCCTCAGGCTGAACTCAGGTCTAGGTTATCCTATTGAAAACCTGCGAGTTCTTGTGAGAAGTCTGCATGCAGGGCTTTGGGAACTACTTTGCACCTATGTCTGTGAATCTTTGTAATTAACAGGTCATACTCCCCCAGCTAGCTTTGCTGTGCCCTAATCTCCTGTCTCATAGGGATCTATTGCATCTCATCAACACAAAACTCATTGGAAGAATCACCGCATTACAAGTGTCTGAGAAAAGGGGATGTGTCAGGCTTATTGAGCTTAAAAACCATCTCCTCTTTTGTGTCATGTTTTTGATCTCCTAAACTGGTGGCCTTTTGCTATTTTAAACTTGTTTTAAATTTGACTTTTCAAAATATAAAATCCAGACTCACATGCAAACCCGAAATGAACATGTATCAAGATTTTGACTCACTGCTTAGTGTAGAAACTGGTTCAAATGAGAATCTAACTTAGAGATTTTTATTCTCTATGGGATGTTGCCACGAATAGTCAACTGTATCCCTACAAACGAGGAGAATTTATGTCATCAGTTTTCCACTACTTGACTTCTATCCCTACAGAGTTGTTAAATAGCTCAATTGATCAAAGCAACTCAAGGTGCACACTGAGTCAGATAATTGCTGGAAGTTGCACTAGAGACACCCAGCATTGTACTACAAGGTCATTAGGATTCTCTGGCTTGTTTCTGAATCTTTGATGAGTTTTCCTGACACCTGGCAATGAACGTTCCTGATTCAGGGATAGTCCTGTCTTGTCATTTGTTGGCTTCCTCTCTTTTTCTCCTTGATATTGACCTCAGATCTTTATCTCACTCTTTCAAATCCAGTGTCAGAAAACTATTTCATTGGACAAGATCTCATTCTTACCCGTGCTGGAGGAAAAGGAGTCACTTTTCCCATCAAAAGGATCCCTTTTTCTCCAAGACTGATGAGTATCCTAAACTGTGCTACAATGAAGGGAATTGAGAAGGGGAGTGTGGAGGACCAACTTTTCGATCTTCCCCTGCCCTTCTCTTTGGAAGCAGGTTGTAAAACTGAGCAAGCAATTTAGATCCGCAGCAAGTCAAATAGTCATGGGAGAGGTGCCCTTCTTATACCTTAGAAGCCAAAGACACCAAGAATCTGAACCAGTCCATCTTGCCAAGTTTATTAGAGCCTATCTTTTATTTTTGAAGCAAAATATTTATTGGTACATTTTAGATGCAAGTATTGATAAAAATCATCATGGGAATTTGCACCTGTTCAGGACATATCTTCTTATTTTTCCCCTCCATCCTCCATTTGACCCTGTTCCTCTCTTCATTTACAAAAGCTGTGTTTTCACTTTTCCTTCAATTCTCTTTTTTCCTTTTCTCTTTCTTCTTCTCTTCCTACCCTCTAGTTTCCCTTTGAACATTTTCTTCCTATTTAACAATATCAGTTACACATTTTGGTTTCTCACAGCAGAAAAATCATGTGATACTTGAACATATGTGTCCAGTTTATTTCACTTAAGAGTATAGTCTCAGGCTAGGGATTTAGCTCAAGTAGTACCGTGTCTACCTTTCAACCACAAGGTACTGAGTTCAATTCCTGCTACTGAGAAAAATAAAGAGTATAGTTTCAAGGTGCATCCATTTAGCTAGAAATGACTTAAGCTTATCCTTCTTTAAGGCAAAAAACTCCATTGTATAAAAAAGCCCACATCTTTATCCATTCTATCAGAGGCCAATCAATACTTCTATCTGCCTAGAGAGGAGAGCTATGAGAGCTAAAGAAAAACAATAGAGACATAATTTCAAAATACATAGAGAACTGAAAGGTCAGTGCCAGAGTGGGAAAATAACTGCAGGAAGTATCAGGTGACTCAGAGGCTGGCAGTAACTCGGTGCTGATGAGGGTCTTCTGTTGGTGAAGATAGCGAGATGGAAAAAGCTCTCTTTCAATAGTAGGTGGGGTGAGATAGCAGGCAACAAGGAATGTGTCCTGCTCCTAGATAAAACTTTTATCTTTTTAAACAATTGCTACTTAGTTCTCAAAGAACCAGTATGTCTTCAGTTGATATAATCTTGATTTTTATTGTCACAGTATCATGAGACTGTTGAGGCCTCAGTTTGTGACCAGAGGTACATGAAATTATGTTTCTGCATACCATACCTGGCTTTGCAGACAAGGTCATTGGGCCTCAGACAGACTTACTTATAATTTAATTATGAAATGATTTTTTTTTCCCCTAAAAGTATATAGAGTGGTTCTCCACACTTTTCATCAGTTGGTGGGCATTTGGGCTGTTTCTGAGATTTAGCTACTCCAAACTGTGCCACTGTAAACATAGGTGCACATATATTGCTGTGGCATAATGCTTTTAGTTCTTTTGGGAACATACACAGAAGGGAGATAGCTGGGTTACATGAGACCTCTATCCTAGGGTTTTTTGTTTTGTTTTGTTTTGTTTTTTAAGAGACAGGGTCTTGCTTTGTAGTTCAGGCTGGTCTTGAACTCAGCTTTGAACTCAGCAATTTTCCTGTTGCTCCCTCTCAGTGTTGGGACCGCAAGCATGAGCCACCATGCCTGGCATTGTGATGTGTGGTATTGATTGCTGATGGGCATGAGTCACTATGCCCAGCATTGTATGTGGTTACTGGGGATTGAACCTGGACTTTGCACTTGCAAGACAGGCACCGGAACCACTGAGCTAAATCCCCTGCCCAATTTGTTCTATGTTTTCCATCTTTTTTTTTTTTTTTTTAAATAGGTTTTGCATTGTAGTTCAAGCTGGCTCTGAACTCACTATGTAGCCCAGACTGATGACAGGCATGAGCAACTACACCGAGTTTGTTTTCCATTTTATTAGAATAGAGGTTCTTGAAGTAGCTGTTGATGATCTTCTGGAGTTTTGCAGGATCTACTAGGATTTTACCCTTTTCATTTCTTTCTTTTTTTCTTTTCTTTTTTGAGACAGAGTCTCACTTTGTAGTTTAGGCTGGCCCTGAGCCCAACCTTGAACTCACAGCAATCCTCCTGCCTTTGCCTCCCAAGTGCTGGAAATATAGGTATGAGCCACCACACCCGGCACTGTGGTATGTGGCTCTGATTGCTGGTGGGAGTGAGTCTCCACACTTGGCATTGTTTATGGGGTTACTGGGGATCAAATCCAGGCCCTAGCACTTGCAAGGTAGGTGCTGCAACTACTGAGCTAAATTTCTGGCCCCTCCCTGTTCATTTCTAATTGTATGGATTTGAGTTTTTTCTTTCTATTTTTTTGGATAAGATTGGCTAAAGGTTTGTCAGTTTTATTTGATTCTTCAAATAACCTACTTTTTGATTAATTTATCCTTCGTATTGTTTTCTTAGGCTCCATTGCATTATTTTCTGCTCGATCTTTATGATGTCCTCCCTCATACAAGCTTTGCAGTTGACTTGCTTTTCTTTTTCTAGAAGATTATAGTTCAACGTTAAGTTGTTTATTTGAGTTCATTCTGACATAGGAATTCACTTCCATCCCTCATAGGACTCCTTTCACTGTGCCTCATAAGTTCCAATATCACTATACTGGAAATATAGTTTTACTATATTGACATTGTTGTTTAATTGTAGAAACTGTCTGATCTCTTCCTTCTCCCTTCCCCTTCTTCTGAAGCTCAAGCTGGTTTCTGGCTGTGAGCCTCGAATCCATTTTATTCAGCTTGCAAGACCCTGTGTGTTTCCTGCCAGCTTGAGCTTGGCACCTTGACCTTCTGCCAACTTCCACTTGGTTTAATCTCCCTCAGATAGAGCCAGCCCACAGCTGCTCTGAGTTCTGAGCTCAGTTTGACCTTCTCCAATATGTCTACTGGAGAGTCGCCCACTCCTGGAGGATGTCTGAAATGGAATAACTCACCAGCCATTGCAGCCCTCTGTGTCCGCTGCCCTGTTCCACTGATGCATTTCTCTGGAAATCTCTGAGGTCACCGGCAGTCACAGTATATCTGTAGGTCAGATTCAGGACTCGGAGAAAATGCTCCTTGCCCCCTCCTCCTTTGCTGAAGTTTCTCCCTTTGGGTTTCAAGTGTCATTTCAGATTCTTGCTAGGTCCTGGGTGCTTGCTTTCCTTCTTGTCTTCTTCACCTTGCTGTATTCCACCATCTGGACACCAAACCTCAGAGCAGCCCTTTCCCTGCTGTTTACCACTCCACCATCTTCTTGAAAGTCCAGATCCTACCTTTTTGCTCTATTGTATTTCCATACAACTTTCCAGTCTTCATCACACTTAGCACAAAAACACTCAGATTTAGCTGTTTCTTTGGGTCTTCATTTCTTTTCTTTTCTTCTTTTTTTTTTTTTTTTTCTGAGACAGGGTCTTGCTTTGTAGTTCAGGCTGGCCCTGAGCTCAGCCTCAAACTCATATCACAATGATTCTCTTGCCTGTGCCTCCCGAGTGCTGGGATTACAGGTGTGAGCCACCACACTCGGCACTGTGGTGTATGGTGCTGATTGCTGCTGGGCGTGTGTCTTCATGCCTAGTATTTTTGTGTGTGGTTACCAGGGGTTGAACTCCGGCCCTTGCACTTGCAAGATGCACCGGAACCACTGAGCAAAATCCCCAGCCTGGGTCTTTATTTCTTTTTTTTGTTTGTTTGTTTTAGAGACAGGGTCTCACTTTATGGTTCAGGTTGGCCCTGAGCTCAGCCTCCAACTCACATCACAGCAATCCTCCTGCTTCTGCCTCCTGAGTGCTGGGATTACAGGCATGAGCCACCAGGCCCAGCACTGTGGTATGTGGCTGGGCGTGAGTCTCCATGGTCAGTATTGTTATGTGGTTACCGGGATCAAACCTGGGTCCTTGCGCTTGCAAGACAGGTGCCGGAGCCACTGAGCTAACTCCCCGGCCCGGGTCTTTATTTCTTTATGAAGGTTTCTGTGTCCTTAAATCTACTATGCTAGATTTTGCAAAGTTTTCTCTTATTAATCTATCTTTTGTTATAGGGGCTCAAGATGGAAAGAAGAAAAGATATTTTCCTTTATTTTTTCTGGTGCTGGGGATTGAATTTGGACCCTTATGCTTCCAAGGTAGGCTTGGTCCCACTTGAGCTGCACACCTGGCTATTTTCCTTTTCTTATACCTTCCTTTTCAGATGTTTTTATTCTTCTAAACCATTCTCAATGAATACCCTTCTCTTTTGTTTTTTCCACTCTTTACCTCTTCCCTATTTGCTGGCTCCAGCTCCCTGGCCAGGAAACTTTTGGGAGGGTGCTGAGGATGATACCTAGGAGCTAGAGAATGCTGAACATAGACTCTGCCTCTAAGCTATTTCCCTGGCCCTGAGAAACATCTTTAAATCATCCTTCCTGTAAAAAGAAAGAAAAATATATCATGCACCTCCCTTTGTGTGATAATGTTGTATACAAAAATATCCTTTGACATTTAATGATATACAGTAGAGATCAACAAACTTTTTGCTTTTAAGGGCCAAGTAGTAAATTTTGGGGCATTGTGAACCACAAACAGTCTCTGTTGAATATCCAATTTGTTTTTCTTTATAATTTGTAAAAAAAAAAAAAAAATGGAATAGCCATTCTTAGCTTCAACACAGTATAAAAACAGGCTGCAGACCACATTTGGCTGGAAGGCATAGTGCGCAGATTCCAGATTTTATAGCATTTGTCTCTGAGACAGAGTCTAATATCAAGCCCGGTCCCATGTTGATTTTGGATGTGGCCATGTGCTTACTTGGCTGATAGAATATTAGCGACTGTGACATGAGAATATGCCTTGGTACCTGCTGGTACCTACCCAAGAAAAATGATAGATGTGTAGCTACCACCCCAGCTTAGAACCAAGCCTGGAGGGGCCCAGCTGAGAGCAGCCAAACCCCAGGGAGCCTGCCAGTGGGAAGTCCAAGGTCGGGGCCCTCGTGATCAGTCTCTGAGAAGGCCTTCTTTCTGGACACACACTGTCGACTTCCCACGGGATCCTTTCACGCCAGAGGGGCCATGATCCCATTCATGGAGGCTTCACCCTTCAGATCAGATCACTTCCCAAAGCCTTGTCTCCTAATGCTGTCAGCTTGGAGGTTATGGTTGCAATGCGTGAATTTTGGGGAACACAGATGTTCAGCCCATTATGACTGGCTTCTATGACATTAGAATTATCTGGACAGCCTGTTTAAATGTTGTTTCTCAGGCACACCCTCCCTGCTGAGGTTCTGGTTTGGCAGGTCTGAGTTGTGCTTAGAGCACAACTTGGTTTTCAGCAAGCTTTCTGCATCTGACATTAGTGTTCTTAAAACACTTTAGTTTAGTGTTACAAGAAACTGCTCGTGAATGTTAGAGTTGCTGTTTGAAAAAAAAATACAAAAGGAATAGATATGTAGTGTAAGTAAATTCCAAAATATAAAACAAAACAAAGCACTTGAAATTCCATCAATCGGGGATATTTCTATTAACATTTTGATGTGTGGTCTTGCACATTTTTCCTCTGTGAGTGTGTGCATACCATCCATTCAGTGTAACTTATAATAAAACACTCTGGAACTTACTGTTTGCACCTAACATACCTTCCCATGCCAACAAATGTGGGTGTACCTCATATTTATGGTATGTATTCAGGTGTCAGTGTAGACAGCATTTGAGGGGGACCGTTAGAGTCACTTTACTACCTCTCCATCTCTCACTATAGCAAAGGCATACTTTCTCCTTGGTTGGGGCTAGAATTTGAGTCATTTCTGAATCCCATTGTCTGACCTGGTGCTGAGGAGCATACATCCAGACTGGCCTGGAAGTGAGGACCCTGGCTGGCTCTGGGCATTCTGGGAAAATTATCACAGGCCTCTGAAAGCACCGGAGACTTTTCAGCTTTGCAAGAGTTTTCCAGCTCGAAAGCCACAGTGAATTTTCATGACTTGCCGCTTTGGGTGTTAGTGTCTGTCCCAAGTCCCAACCCTGCCTTCCTTGCACAAGGGCCCACTTAAAGATGGAAATCTTAAACCCAGAGAAATCAGAGCAGGAGGCCTTGGAACAACAGCACCAGCTTCCCCCGCTCTCCCCTCCCACAACAAGACCCAAGCTGGCAGTAGCAACAATGCAAAATTCAAATCTGTGGCTACTCACAAGCGCATTTTGCAACCATTAGGTGGCTCCTGACCTCCTCAGCCCTCTGATCTGTGACCTCGGGTTGCCCTGTTGACCACAGAGATTTGGTGTATGTCCTTGGAACCAAAGGAAGAGTATATGCGGCGTGTTTGGTGGAAGAAATAAACCTTCAAATGCAACCGTTAGTAAGCTCTTTTTAACAAAAGTAATTGGGATAACTGGCTTCAGTCTGACATAAACAAAGCAAATCCTTTAGCCTCCTGTTTGGGGCTGTAAAGGAGCTTGTATTTGTATTTCTCTGATGTTTTTTATGACCTAAGGTCTGGCCTTTCTCTGCCACTGGTCTGAGGCCGGCACAAAGCCAGGCTAATCACGGAGCAGTTTCGGAAATGAGGGTCTTGAATGGAATTTCCTCAACACGCCCTCCACAGTCTGCAGCCTCCTCACTGAGCTTCCCCTTCTGGAAGGCTCCCGGCAGGCTCTGGACAGGGTTGGAGAACAAAGGGCTGCTTCTCTGAGTCCTCCCTGGAGCCCATGGAGCCTGGGCTTGTACAAAATTTCAATAAAAGGAAGTCTTATGCTCCTTTCGCTGTCCTGGGGCTGTCAGAAGAAAATAAATCAAATGCTGCATATTTATGGGGAGTTTATAATGTGTAAATCTCCACTGGGGGGAATAAAAAATTGCATATTGTGGACAGGAGCTTTGCCCTCAAAGTGCTTAATGTTTGCTCAGAGCGTCACAGCCAATCAGAGTAGGAGAGAGAAGTCAAGTCATGGCTTGTGGCAGCAATCCAAGCAATCTTTCAACAAATGGAAGTTACAGGCTCTGATTTCCATCAATATAAAATCTGAATTCTGTTAGCCAAGACCACGGGTGGCAGAGACCAGGGTTGGGGATCAACTTGTTTCGAAAGAGTGGCCATCAACGCTTCCTTCCATCTGTTTTCCTGCCACTTCCCTGTGGAGAGGGAGTCTTCTCCGCACCCTCCTATCTGGCTGGCCTGTGACTGTCTGGACATGCTATGGTGGGGGTGAGGGTACGCCAGTGAGGTCCAGGCCTGGCCTTTAAGAAGGTGAGAGTTTCTGTCTCTCTCTGCTTAGAACCAGGCTGATGTGTTGTGAGGAAGTATGGAAACCCATCCGGAAAGTCTGAGAGGAAGGAAATAGCTCCGGGACCTGGGTCCCTGGCAAGCAGCCTGCCACAGTGCTGACCTCCAGCTCAGTCCTCCGAGGTGGACCCTCCTCAGCTGATGCTCTGGGCACCAGTGTGAGCTGCCCCTGCACCGGTTGCAAAGTTGTAAGCAAATAAATGATAGTTACAGCATTTGTGCATCTTCTTTATTCGCACATCTTATAAAGAAGGCATTATTGGGGGTATTTCCACTTCATGGATGAGGGGCCGGAGTTGAAAAAGGTTAAGTAAATTACTGAACATCACACAAGTAGTTCATGAAAAATCATCAGATACTGGGCATCTCCTGAGCTGGTGCATACACCATTTCTGAAAGAGCTAAGGACATTAATTAGAAGGTTGCAGGACATAAAACTGGACGATAGGTAGATTGTGACCAAATGAAAAGGAGACTACCAAGTGGGGTGGCACATGCCTATAATCCCAGCAACTCCACATAGACAGGATTGCAAGTTCAAGGCCAGCCTGGGCAGTTTAGCAAGATCTTGTTTTAAAATAATAGGAAGGACTGAGAATGTAGCTTCATGCTTTTTGGCTTCAGTCCCCAGTACTGGTGGAAAAAAGAAAAGAAGAGGAGAAAAAAGAAAGAGAGAGATCTATATGCTAAGAAACGAAGGTATCAGTTCATTTGGTGATGGTGGACATTGGCGATCGGTGGCCTTTGAGCAGGATAAACAGCGGTAAAAAGAATGTGCACAGGGTTGGGCTGAGGATAGTCCAAAGGGACAAGAGGCTGGGAGCAGATGGGCCAGCAAAGACACAGAGCTGGTTAGGACGGAAGCCGTGTGGGAGCGCTGCCCAGGGTCGCAGCAGTGGGAGCAGGAAGACATACGGCAAGATTTAAAAAATCCCACTGGGAGGATTCCATGGCCGGTGATTCAGACACATTTGGGTCCTGGTGTCCCAAAGGAGAACGGATGAAACCACGGATTGAAGTTGGAAATGCAGGATGGAGAGCCAGTCTGGGAGCCTGGTGCACTCAGACAGAGAGGAAGTGAAATAGTAACAGTACAGTGAACAAGCTGAGAATACAGTTGGGATGATCAGGAAGACCAGCAGGCCCTGGGCCTTCAGCGGGGTTAAGGGCACAGCAGAGGGCAGTGGTCCTGTGGGATGTGATACAGGTTTGGGTTCCAACACACAAGTTCTGGGACAGGAGAAAAAAGTGCTTATGGAAAGCATTACACATTCTTTGATAATCTGACTTTTATCTTTTTTTGTTTGTTTGTTTTTTGAGGCAGGGTCTCACTAGGATGTTCCAGGCTGGCCTTGAACTCACTATGTGGCCAGGCTGACTCCAAACTCATGGCAATCTTCCTGCCACAGCCTCTTGAGTATTAAAGTTATATGCATGTGCCATCAAGCCTGACTTAAAAATGTGATTTTTAATGACTACAGAGAATTCTGTCTCATGAGTAACCACAATTTATCAAACTGTCCCCTAACATTTTTCACATTTATGAGGCTGACAGTGAGGGTTATTATAAATAACACTAAAATGAAATCTCTGCAAATAAGTTTTGAACGCTCCTGCTCACTCCTAGAAGATAAATTTCAATGGAATTAATATACTAAAAGATAAAATTCTAACAATTTATTTTTTTAAATTAAAATTTCATTTTTTTTTATTAGTACATGTTTGCCACTCATGGAGTTTACAGTCATCCTGGGAGTGGTTGCATGTACATATCACAGCTTGTTTCTTTTCTAAACCCTCTTCCCTCCCCTCCCCCCTGCCCACCTCTTCCCCTACTTTCATACTTTCTGCTGTTATTCATCTTAGCTCATGTTTGGCGGACAGCGTTTACATTAGTTAGGGTTATTAGTCTCCTCTGCATGGCACATCTTTATTCGTATTTTCCCTTCCCTCCCATCACTCCTCATTCCCTGGATCTGGTCTCTTCTGTAAGACAGCTGTCCCTTTTAACAATAATCTTGATACTCATTGCCAAATGACATGCTAGAAAAACTGGTAATTGACACTTTCCCCAGGAGAGCACAGAGGGGCGTCTCACCCTGGGAGAGGAAGGGGACAGAGAGGGCCCCACAGCGGTGTGTGCTGTAGGGCCTGTTTGGTACCTCAATGCGTGAACCTGCCTGACCGGAGGACCCCAGATATGTTGCTGACCTTGGATACTGGTGTGTATGACTGAACTAATTTTCTTCTGCACATGTTTGTCTATTTTATACATTTCTTAAATTGTGTGTGTATTGCTCATAACATCTTTTAAGCAGAAAAGATAATGGGGCAGAAGGAATGCTGCGCTGCTCTCTGATGACTGACGATCTAAACATGGTCAAACCGCTCTGCTCCTCTGGATGTTAGCTCGAGGCAGCGCATCGGAGACAGCTCCCAGGGTCCTCAGCCAAGAGATGCACTAAAATCATGCTGGGAACTTAGCACATGGCTTTGCCTGAGTTCCATCCAGACTGGTTGAATCTGGATCGCTGTAGGGTCCAGAGGGGCCTGGGCATGGGGATTGTGAAAGGCTATGCATGGGTGCTAACATGCTAACGTGCGGCCTAACCAAAAGGAAGCCTGAAGTCCGGGGTGCAGACCTGGCCCAGAGGTGGGAGGCAGGAGCGGCTGTCAGCTGATGCTCGCCGTGTGTTGGCGGCGCGTCTCTGGTGTAAGGTGCTCAGATTCACATCTGTCATGGAGGCGCAGCAATTCCTCTTTGCTTCTCAGCACTGAGAGAAATCAGAAAGTCAAAAGGAGTGTCTGGCTTTTGCTCCTCTTTTTGTGTTAGGAGTGAAGCTGAGGGTCTGTCTTTTGAAGGGGCTGTGGTTGAGGAGAGGGATGTGGAGATGGGGCAAGAGGGAGAGGCAGAGTTCAGCCGGTGGTGCCTGCTTCCTCTGGGCCAATAGGGAGCTGCCACTTCTCACTGGCAGGGCGCCCAGCCTCTTCTGAAGCTGAGAGATTAGGGCAATTTAATCCTTTGCTCTCTCCCTGGGCTATTTCTGTGGAGAAGGGGGCTGGGCCAGCTGTCGGTCGGTTCCCTCAGCAACAGGCTCTGGCTGGGCTGCATTGTGAAGAGGCCGTGCTGGGAAAAGCAGCAGGAAAGGAAGGGAGGAGATGGCTTTTCCAGGGCCTTCCCTCCTCAGAGGTGGTGGTAGCCCTTGGTTCCAGAAGGGAAGGGGAGGCCTTTCCGGACCTCAACCACTCCCGGGGTAGAGGAGGCCAGAGAGCCTCCGGCCCGTGGGCATTTGTGAGCTCATTGTTTACCGTGGAAAGCAAGGCTCTGCCAAGCCCGGGGGAGGAGTCAGGAGAGGACAGGGCAGCTTTCCCTTTGATGAAGGCCAGAGGAGACCAGGCCTGCCTGGGGGTTGATCCTAGCCTTGGACTCTGAGTGCCTGTGGTCGGCAGTTCTGATGTGCTTTCCTCAGAATGACTCTGAAGTCTTTTACTCGAGAGCTTTAATGGCCTCTGCCCTAAAGTCCTCTCTATAGTAGCACTGTTAGACCTCCACCTTTTCTTCACTGCTCTGACTCCTAACCTGCCTGGCTGTGGTGGTCGGTCCTGCTCTCTGGCATTTTCTATTTCTTCTCCATCTCTCCCACATTCTTTCTTCCCCTTTATTTTCTCTGCTTATTCCAAAAACAAACAGAAATTTCCTGTCCTCTTTCCAGGCCGTTTTTGCTCAGGTTAATAAAAGTTAAAATGGCCTTGAGAGGGTCAATAAAACCATCTAGGCAGAAAGATGTTAGTGAACTTTGTGAACTCAAGATGGCAGATGCGATACGCTGTGGGAAGGTCTGTCGAAAGTGCCTTGAGATTTGAAGATTTGAGCTTCCAAATCTAAACTATAATCACTGAGAGTCACTACTTTTCTGACCATATCCAGTGAAAAAGAAGTTAGTGCACTTTACAAATATCATTTAATTAGGGAAATACTAGCTGAGGATTTAGCTCAGTGGTATCATGTCTTCCTTGCAAGCACAAGGTCCTGGGTTCAACCCCTGGGTACTGGTGTGTGTGTTGTGGGGGGGTGAGGGCTACATTGTTGTTTTCAGTAATTCCCATAAAGCCATTTCCTTAGGGACCATAGTTGTAGCCTGGCAAATGTCACGGTATTCCTTGTCACTCTGAGGAAACTCACCACCCACTTAATGAGGTCCCTTTTTATTGCTGAAACATCAAGATGACGGAGGACCAATACAAGGTGGAACTTAGCATATAAATCCAATCTAATTCCCTTGAAAATACGTCTCCTCTGTTACCCGCCGCAAATAAAAATATTCAAACACTTGGTTTCTCATAGGGAAGAAGCAGGTGTCTGGGGTAGCACTTCCTGCCTTCTTCCTTCCCTTCCCTTTCTTTCTCTCTCCTCCTCCTCCTCTTCTCTGTGCCTCTGTCTCTCTCTTACTAGGGACTGAACTCAGGTCTTCACACTGAGTTACAGCCTTAGCCCCTTCCTAACTCGTAAATGCTGAGGCAGGATCTTGCTAAGTTGTCCAGGCTAGGCGTCAACTTGCTGTCCTCCTAGGGTACTGTCTGCTTTTGCAGAAGAGGGTCTGTTGTGAAGAGTAAGGTAATTTCCAGGTAGTGGAGCTGGGGTGTAGTTTGGCCGTAGAGAATGCAGGAATGATGGTGATACTCAGCACCCTTCCAGAATTATGTTGTGCACTTAGCCCAGCACCTGGTACACAGTAAGCTTGTGCCTATTTTATCTAATATCACCATCCCCCACAAGAAGACACCCACGATGCACAATAAGCTAGTTCACAAAGATCATAATTTTTTTTTTTAAAGTTTAAAAATCTCTTTTAGTTTTTGGTACCGGGGACCTAAACCAGGACTTTGTGCTTGCGAGGCAGACGCAGGAACCACTGAGCCTTCCCGGCACCTAGACTCAGAAATGGAAGCACACGAAGGTTCAATGCCTTACCAGGGTCAGCCAGGCAGTTAGATGAAGATGGGATTAAAACCCAAAGCGTGTCAGAATAACCACCACGTGTTCCCACGGCCTCAGCTGCCTCTCCTGTGCCCTGAGGGAGTTAGAGTGGTTTGTTCCCCGGGGCCCTAGGGTTTGTTCTGTGAAGATGACCCGTTATGTGCGCCCTGAATACGGAGCAGGGAGGCCGTCTGCACAGGGCCTAATACTTAAGCAGATGGGGAGAGAGAGGGGCTGAAGTGACTGTGGCGTGGTCCTGCTAGGGTCAGGGTTTGCAGTCCTGACCCCCCACACCCCTATGGGTTCTCAGGAGTGAGTTTTCCTCCAGGCATGTTGGGGGCGGGGTGTCAGTGCTTTAGATCCAGCAGTCCAACGCGAATTGGGTCCAAAGCACCAGCTTCAACTTCTCTCCTGGGGGCTATTTGTTCTCCCAGCACCACCTTCTCAAACGCATTGGCCCACATGGAGATC
>PVIR01011995.1:0-45779 GCA_004026965.1 Petromus typicus | reverse complement strand
CAAGCACAAGGGCCCGGGTTCGATTTCCCGGTAACCACATAACAATACTGGGTGTGGAGACCCACACCCAGCAGCAACCAGTACCACATACCACAGTGCCGGGCGTGGTGGCTCACGCCTGTAATCCCAGCACTCGGGAGGCAGAGGCAGGAGGATTGTGATGTGAGTTTGAGGCTGAGCTCAGGGCCAGCCTGAACCATGAAAGTGAGACCCTGTCTCAAAAAACCAAAAAAAAAAAAAAAAAAAAAAAAATCATACCTTGGGACTTGGGGTGAACGATAATTGTGAACATCCTAAACAATGAAATTTCATCAGAATTTTAATAAGATTTAAAAAATTAAAAATCTGGCATGTTCTTTTCAAAAATGCTATGATATCTATTTTTCAAATTTTTCTCTTTTCTGCACAGAATAGATTCTAAAATGTTAATATAAGTCACTTTTTATCGAGCATCTCTAAGAATTTCCTTCTCAGTTTAAGATCTAGGTATTTGAAAACCCAGTGCTTTCTTTGCTATGACTTTTATGCAGATAATTTCCTTTGTGCTGGAAACTTAAAAACTTATTTCCTTGTTTAATTCATTTGATAAGCATTTTTGAACCCTTATGCTGTGAGAGGTACAATACTAGATCTCACAAGAAGTGAAAATTCAAAGGTTGAGACCAGTTTGCATTCAGTCCCATCTGTGTAGAAAAAAAAAAAAATCACTTGGGGAAGTAGTAAGGATGAAATGAACCAAACAAAGGGATAGATTGTGTTGAGATACAAGGAGCTACATTTCTTACCAAGTGGTTAGAAAGAATAGCAAAAGAGATTAGGATTAAAAATTAACTCTCAAGTTGGATAAGTAGGAGGCAAAAGACACTGTTAACTGGAAGTAGCAAAAATGTTAAAAGAAGCTCATTTGGTAAGTCAAAATAGTGAGTAAATTTTAGACTATAGAGTATAACATGCTGGTAGGATGTTCAAACGTTGAGATGTATATGAACCAGAAGAGAAAAGAGCCAATTAAGAAAGTACCTCTAGATAATTGTGGGTCCAGGAGCAGTGACAGGTGGCTTTATCTAAAGACTGTTGAGAGAAAAGAATACTAAGCTGAAAAATATTCCATTGGTACAAACAACAGCAACAATAACACCCTAAGAGAAGGCCTACATTTACAAAGTAGGAGGGACTGTGGAACACCCACAGAAACTAAAAAAGGGAGGAAGTACCCTTATGTCACAAGCTCCAGGGAAGAGAATTTTCAGGGAGGAGTGATCACCAATGTAAGAAGTGAGTGGGAAGACATAGGTTGGGAAGGTATCTTGTGGCGATGAGCAGAGAAGCAAGCTTTCAGAAAGTGGATTCAGCTGCAAGTTGGACCATGAGGCATTAATAAGAATGAGCAAAAAGACTGAGTCTTAACAGTGTATAAAATTAGGCCAAGAAACCACTTTGCTATTAATGATGTTACTGTCTTTCTGATAATAATTTTAATGAATTGTCTTGGTATACTAGGAACAGAATGATGTTTAAATACATAAAGCATGCCTTCTCTGAAAGTCTTCAAATCTCTTCTTCTACTACCCATTACATGGATGTGATACTGTGAATGAGGACAGCAAATTCAAGTTTCCTACTAACACCTGGTAAAGTCTCAGAGTTTAGTGAAAAACCCTTGTCTTGGAGCCCTAGGGCAGATCCTGATTTCCTACTGGTGCCTGGAGAGAAGAAAGACTTAAAGACAGAGTTAAAAAGAGAAATATGGAGAGCCAGATTGGCCAGTGTGGAGCAAGCAAAGGCCCTGAACAGCCAAAGCCCTTGATATTTATTGGTGACATCATAGATCATCGTAAAGGACTTCATCGAGTAGCTAGGGGTATGTTGCTGATGCAGGCAAGGGTTGCAAAGGAAGAGGTGAAGCATTCTTAAGTTAGGGACAGAACAAAGTACAGGTGGTAGTTAGCAAATAACCTTGTCTTTCTAGTTAAGAGGGTTTTAATTTGGGGAATGCATATTGATACTAGTCACTCTGATGTTGGCTGTGTTCTATGTTCTGTTAAGCTCCATAACCTTACAGGTGCTTCTCTGGTCTCTGCTGTGGCCACTGGTGTGTGCGTGTGTGAATGTGTGTGTGTGTGTGTGTGTGTGTGTGTGTGTGTGTGTGTGTGTGTGCTGTGGAGATTGACAATGGCCCTCACACTATCTGCAAGACCTCCGCAGGTCACGTGAGATTTGGTTGGGCTCACTTCTTAAAATGTGCCAATTAGTGGGGCTCACTCTCACTCCTGCTTTGGGCAGGATCAGTGAGGTGATGCCCTATTTGTGGTTTGTTGAAACATTCTAAATTGTTTCATTCTCCTTTGTTTCCATTTTAAAAAATGCATCACAGCCAGGAAAAACAATATGACCTCCACGTGGGTGTGACGTGGCATCAGTATTTGCCTGCCTTGGTGTGTTGATAGAGTAGGGAGAAGGAAAACTAAGTTTAGTAAAGTAATTAAGATTGGGAAATTAATTTAACAGCCATTTAATGGACAGTTGTACTTATCTTAGATGAATTATACATTTTTAGAAAAAAATCAGTATAATATTTAAAATTCTAGAAGGAGAAGGTGTTTATTGATTATTTAGAACTCACCTAAGCCTTAAAGTATATTGAAGATTATTATGAGTACCAGTTCAATGGTGATATGAACAGATTATGCTTATTTAAACTTTTGTAGTGTTAAGCTTTTTGACAAATGAATACATTTAAAATATAGCTGAAAGTAAAATCTGTTACCTTAGACTCTAATTTAAGAGCATTGCATATTGATGGTCTAGACTGAATTCTGATTTTCTTAATAGTTTGCTTTCATTTCTTTTAATTTTTTAAATTTTATAATTTTCTCTTTACAGTGTTATAACTTTATAAAATAAAAGCAAAGATAAAACTAACATTTATACCCCTCCTAAATATGGTTTCTATTTAAACTTGGCTAGCATGTGGTTGAAATGGAAATGTGTTCTCCTCTACTTAATTTTGCATTAAAAAGAACTTTATGAAGACTAAGTCCTCAGGTAGCATCATTTCATTCATTCAACAAATGGACTATTCTCCACTAGACTGTGAGTCTGACTGTTTTGTCACAGTTTTCCCCTAGCATGAAAACAAAATCTGGCAAGCAGAAAACATTCAGCACATTTTTTAAAATGGGTGATTATAGTCTTACTACAAAAAGGGTTAACTGTACAGGGGACACTGTGGAGGGTAAAAGAAAAGGAAAAGACACTGGTACAAACTCTATATGAACTCTGCATTTTTCTTAATTCAATAATGTTAGGATAATTATTTTTATTATGGGCAGAAAGTTTTCTTGGCCATAGATTTACTTTGGATTTAGGGAAGTTTTGTTTGCTTTTTAGCCTTATTACATTAGCATTTACATGATTTCTTATTTGCTTTACTACTCAGTAATTTCAAAACATTTCTAATAAGTTAATGTCTCATATAGATTATGAGCCAAGAGCAGATATTTTATGCTCTGAGCTCCTAACTTGGTGTTCAAATACAAGATAAAGTAACTTTGGTCTTTAGCTGACTTTGGACTTACCATCATTAATGTTTTAATACAAAAGATAATGCAATGTACTAAATAAACAAAGATCCAAAATATAGTAATATATCATAAAAAGTAAAAGAGTCAATAACTTTTTTTTTTTTTTTTTTTTTAGACAGGGTCTCGCTTCCTAGTTCAGGCTGGTCCTGAGCTCACTACGTAGACCAGCCAAGATTTGAACTCACAGCATTCCTCTTGCCTTTGCCTCCCGAGTGCTGGGATTACAGGCATGAACCACCACGCCTGGCACTGTGGTATGTGGTACTGATTGCTGGTGGGCATGAATCTCCATGCCCAGCATTGTTGTATGTGGTTTCTGTGGATCAAACTGGGCCCTTGAACGTGCAAGGCAGGCTCTGTTACCACTGAGCTAAATATCTGGACCTTTATTAAAAAAAAAAAGAAAAAGAAAAACCTTTGTAATGATGAATACAAATTGATGTGAAGCTGCCTCTATATAGCATGTAATCTGAGTACTATACAGAAGCAAAGTTATTTCACATATATATTCTTGGAACATGTAGCTAAGTCTCAACCAAACACAGCAGCTGAGCTTCCAACAATCACAGATTTAACTGACCAGCCCACACCTATGGAAGGCAAAGTCCTCCCCAGCTCCTCCTCAAATAACCAAACACCAGAGTGCTTTGTCCAGTTAAGCTATTTCTGCCAGACACTTCCTTTTTCTGTCTATAAATGCTGCCTCTCTATGTTGCTGGGTGGATCTCTCTGAACCTCTCTTCATTGTTAGTATTGCCCAATTCATGAATTGTTCTTTGCTTAAACTCTCCTAAATTTAATTTGTGTAAAATATTTTGCTAATAATGCTTTCTGCTCTGATTTTGTCTGTAGATTACTCATAATTATTCATAGGACAAAAGGAGAGTTGAAACGGAAACGTGTTATTTAGCTACTTGGCAAAGGACTTTTTAATGATGATAGTATTCTTAAATGAAAATCAGGATAATTTCCTCCTGCAATTTCTGCCTTCTTTTTAAAAGATATTCTTTTCCCCTCTTTACCTGGCATAAATTAGAGCTGAGTCTAAGAAGTTCTTCTATAAAATTGTGCTGATTCATCTTCTTAATTGAGTACCATAAAAAATCTATCAGCCAAATCACTCTTTAAGTCTTCTTAGCTTGAACAAAGCCCAGAGCTCATGATAAAGTCCATAAGCTCTGAACAAGGATGCACAGAACAGTACTTCCAACAATTCAAACACAGAGAAGCAACTCAGTTTGAAGACAGTGATGACTGGGGCTGAGGTTTACTTCTTCATAGCACAGAATTTGGTTTGCATCTCCTTTTCTCTTTATCTGAGTAGAGTCATAGGGTCTGATATTGGCAGTTTGCATGTGATTTATGGTAGCTGTTTTCTGGCAGAGCTATAGTTAATGGACCATTAATCATTTCCACAGGGTATAAAGAATACTGTTGCATTCATTATGAAAAATGTGTCTTATTTATAGAAATTCAAAATATCAAATGTCTTACAAACTGTAATATCTGTACTCACAGGCGTTAGTCACTATCATTTTGAGTGTCATTATACTGCAGGTATGGCCAGGTAAGCAGGCATAGGAGATGCAGGTAAGAATGGTCACACATTCAGAGTTTCAATATCTGAAGTATTTCTTGACTATTAATTTCCTTTCATTTAATCTCAAAACTGTAGAATAGAACTATTTCTAATGCTTTTGAAACTACTTGCTAATTGTTGAAACAATCTAGGAAAGTTGGAGTACAGATCAATATTAACCATGCAGATAAACAATTTGTCCTCTGATAACCATTGTAAATGGGGGTGTTTCTGCTGTTTTAGTTAGTGTAATGTCATCTTCAGGCACTCTGGGATTGTGGATGCAGTTCCATGGCTGATATTATTGGGTTCTACTTGTACAAAATCATGATTCTTTGTAAGCTACAAGTCTCTTCTAGCAGGTTAGTTCTAAGGGATCAATAGATCTTTTGCATGTCATTAGTTAATTAAAAGTGATTGCTCCATCATATAAAATTTAAATTCTTTCTCAGTCAGGCATTCAGTAGTTCAAGTATACCTTGAATACAGGTCCAAGTATATATACTCCTTAGCATTATATAAAACACCTTTATATACATCGACTCTTTTACACTTAAAATACTTATCAGCAGACAAAGCTGAGCTGGTCCACTGACTAGCATAGAAAGTGTTTTTTCACTAATCTCAGCTGCTTTAACATCCTGTCTCTACTGAATCAAAATGGCACACTGCTGAATCTGCTCTCCCCCTTAAAACTTAATAAGCTCTAAAATTTGATTGTAGAATAACTTTATGAAAAAATTACAATTTTATCTTGTGGTTTTTTAAGAAGTCACTTTCCAGTTAAGGACTTGGTATTTTTATTTTGTTTTTTCATTCATACACTGTCGATTCTTGCAAATTCTAATGGAATATGCACAGAACTCCTTGGCACTTGTTTGAAAGACTAGGTATCCTGCAGACAGCATTTTTGTATGTAGCCTACTTGTAATCCACTCTATAGATGGTTTGTTTCTTGTGTCACCTGCTATCAAATAGAAGAGATTCCTTGTGTAGAAGAGCACACAAAAGTTGACATTTAATAAGTGATGAACTTATTATATATTATATAATATATGTAATATATTATATATATTTTATATATATATATTATATATTATATCTTGGTGATATTTGAATAAAATTAAAGCAAGTCAGACTCACGTATGTCAGCATCATCTTCAAAGTACTTATGTACACGCATGCTCAACATTTCACTTGCTCTCTCAATAATTTTGATATTGTACAGCCCCCATGTAGGCAAAAACTTCTTCTACAGCTTGCTTTGCATCACTGGTGCCTAGAATAGTGTCTGGCCTATGGTAGGTACTCAGTAATTTTTAGTGGAATAAATGAATTAATGTTTTCATTTTAAATATCAACTTAACACTTATTCTTTGTTACTCATCTATTTTTGCTAATTAATCCTTATGTGTGTATGGTATTTTGAAAATAAAGGATAACTTCTCAGGAATTATACCATATATTATGACTAAAATAATTTTCCTGCAATAGATCCAAAAATTCCTCAAGTACAATTTATTGTAGAAAGCCCCATGTTAACATAAAACTTGGTGTCGACACTGTTGAGAGATAAAATCGCATGCCATGCGCAGTTACCCAGTCTAAGCAGGAGCCTGGTATCCCTTCTCAGCTTTTTTTCACGTGGTCTGTAGCCTGCTGAGACAGTAGGGACAGTAGGGTCAGGGGATGTGGAAGTTAAACCTGTATTTTCTCTGGCAGGAGTTAAACTTTGTAATGATCACCAAGGTTGCCTAGCATTAGTGTATTTTAGAGTTGACCATAATACTTGCCTAGTTGTATGACTTATCAGTTTTTAGGTGTATTATTTCTTTGTGTTCTAACTTTATCAGATGAGTATAATTAACCATTTAGGGTTGGGTTTTTTTTTTTTTTTTTTTTTTCTTTTCCTGAGACAGGGTCTCACTTTGTGGTTCAGGCTGGCTCTGAGCTCAGCCTCAAACTTACATCACAGAAATCCTCCTGCCTCTGCCTCCCGAGTGCTGGGATTACAGGCATGAACCACCATGCCCGGCACTGTGGTATGTGGTACTGGTTGCTGCTGGGCGTGAGTCTCCACACCCAGTATCATATGTGGTTACCGGGGATCGAACCCGGGTCTTTGCACTTGGAAAACAGGTGCCGGAACCACTGAGCTAACTCCCTAGCCCCTAACCATTTAGTTTAATAAAAACCAGGGTGTGAGTTGTGAATTACTACAGAAGAGTCCCTGAGTCATGGTAGCTTGACCTATGATTTTTTTGACTTTGTGGTGGTACAAAAGTAGTACACACTCAGTAGAAACTATACTTTGTATTTGCTCTTTTTGAGACAGGGTCTTGCTATTAGTTTAGGCTTGTCCTGATCTCAGCCTCTAATTAAACAATCCTCCTGCCTCTGCCTCCCAAGTGCTGGGATTATAGGTGTGAGCCACCACGCCCAGCATTGTGTTATGTAGTACTGATTGCTGGTGGGGTGAGCCACCTCTCCAAGTTTTGTTGTATGTGGTTACTGGGGATTGAACTCAGGATCTTGCACTTGTAAAGCAGGTGCCAGAACCACTGAGCTAAATCCCTGGCCCTGTACTTTGAGTTTTGATCTTCTCTTGGGCGGGTGTTATGTGTCATGTACTCTGTTGAGTTGTGAAACCAGTGAGCCACAGCTCCTAGTCAGCTATGAGATCATAAGGAAAAACAACCAATGGGCTACAGTGTACTGCATTCTGTCAGTATGTAGTGAATTACTGTATTTTTATTTACAATAATTAGAACACATTTGATACATATTTTCAATAATTGAATGATTTCTTATGATGTATTTCCACTGTAAATTGTGACATCTGTTATTATGTAGTACTTACAATGTGGTGTTTTGGTTTTTGTGTTTATTAAAATACAAATATTAAATATAAAAATTAAATATTAAATACAAATATTAAAATATTTGGTTTCTACAATACCTTGTAAGGTGAGCCACCTTGTAGAGTAAGCCCTTATCTTATTGGTAAGAAAATCCATTTTATTTGAGGTACAGAGAGATATAGTAATTTGCTAAGGTCAATGGGAAAGTTGGGATTTGTACTGTGATTTATTTAGTGGTAAAACAGATCTTTGTATATGTGAAAAAAATCATATGAACTTGCAGTATGCCATTGCGCTTCCAAAACCGAAACCAGGGGCTGGGGGTTTAGCTTAGTGGTTCCAGTGCCTGCCTTGCAAGTACAAGACCCTGAGTTTGATCCACAGTAACCACATACAACAATGCTGGGCATGGAGACTCATGCTCACCAGCAATCAGTAGCACATACCACAATGCTGGGTGTGGTGGCTCACGCCTGTAATCCCAGCACTCAGGAGGCAGAAACAGGAGGATTGCTGTGAGTTTGAGGCTTGCCTGGTCTACATAGTGAGCTCAGAGCCAGCATGAACTACAAAGTGAGAGCTTGTCTTAAAAAAAAAAAAAAAAAAAAAAAGAATCTGAACCAATGCTGTTCACAGATATTTAAGAGGAACCGCAGATGTAATTTTCAATATTCTATTAATCAAAATCCAAAAATTAAAATAGCTAAATATAATTTAATGTATTTTATTTGAACCAATTTATTGAAAATTTTATCATGCTAACATATAATCAGTGCAGAAATATTAAAGAGATATTTTATATATATTTTATTAGGTCTTTAAAATCCAGTGTGCCCTTTTGAGATTTACAATGCTTTTTAATTCAAACTAACTCCATTTCCAATTCTCAAACCAGCCTTATCCCATCAAGTGTAGAGTCTTTGGCTATAGATAAGAATAATGAGCCCTAGAAAGTAACTTGCTATAGTCTGGAGTTAGCTGCTGCATGAAAATGAGGCTAGTTATCAGACTTGAAGAAAAAAATCAGTCGCCAAGATTTGATCTCAGGCTAAATTCACAGCAGCTCTGTTCTGTCAGGCGCGGCTCTCCTATGGCTCTGACAGCACTCCTCATCAGCCTGTCCCTTGCAGACCTAACCACTCAGTACATGTGTTGCATCCTCTGCACTGTGAAGGTCAAAGCAGTTTGCTTCGCTGCAATTGGAATAAATACTAAATACTATTTTTTTTTTACTTACTTTTGCAGTGTGTTCCATCAACCATAAAGAAAGCCAAAGACTTTAAATCACTACCAAACAACATAAGCTCAGAAATTCTCACCATGTGTGGATTTTGTTTACATATCAGAGAGCTGTGGAATTATCACTATGAAATTAAATGATCATAGTGTGCATCAGTTTGGGAAAGGGGCTAGGATCTTATGAACTTCTGGACATTCCCTGACTTTTATTACAGATATTCTAGATCCTTATCGGTTTATTACATTACCCGTGTGTTGACTTTCAGAAAACTCAGAATGATTTCTAGGCCTTTACCCTAAATTCATTGAAACCCTTCACTCTGCCATAACCCAGAACTGGTGTAAGATACATTTAAGTAGAAGTCTAATTTAAGAATTTTTCTTTAACACTTGTTCACAATGGTGTTGGTAGAGTGTATAGGATTAGAACTTTAGAGCAAGTAGTATCTTGCAGTATAAAGATCTTATTTAATAGTGTTTTCTGAAAAAAAATTAAGGAAGTAGTACAAGCTTTTTTCCACATTGACAATACCTTGAAACTATATATGAAACAGGTAAGAGGAGAGCTGCTCAGAGTGAGGGAACCTGAGGTGGGAGCTGCAGCCATGGTCTGTTGGTCTTTTATTGTTTCATTTGGCAGCTGCTGAGGTTTCTCTATAGAATTGAGGTGTCTAATTCTCACAGTTGTAAAACACTGATTTAGTACCTGTGCTTTGTTCTCTTTGCCAGGTTGACAGTAGCCAGAGACTTTCATAATTCTTAGATATCTCAGCTTATGAAAAATTGTCAAGGCGTAAGTATTAAAGAACACTGGAAATAATTACTGTGTAGAGAAAGAGCCGAGGTAGGTCAGAGTTACAGGCTGGGTTTAGGCTTAGAACAAGTTTCAGGTTGGCCAGCTGAGTCTGATGATCATATATTCATATACGTGGAACTGTGACGAGAGATTCAATTTTGACAGATGAGTCTAATTTTACCTAGAAGTATGAGTTAACAACCATCCATTCACACAGCAGCAGCTATAAGCACTAGCTACTCTTAAATGCAAACTTGGAAAAAGTTACAGCTGAGAAACAGAAATGTTTTTTAGTGGAAGGGCTAGGACCACATTATTAGGGGGTGGTATAAAGACATACAAATTCTCTAAGAGAAGGAGAGTATGGGCATAAGAGAAGGTCAAAGTTCAAAACTTGAGGAATGAATAAATTTTAAGGTATCCAAAAAAAAAAACAAAACCCAAGGAAAACTAGTTACAAACAAAACAAAGGATTAGTAGAGAAATAGAAGGAAAATAATTAAAATATACTTAGGCCTTTCCTTTTAGTTCTTTTGACAAACCACCACTTTCTTTTCCTAAAGCCAGTGCCATAGCCCCTGGAAGGGTCTCTTTCTGGTATCCTTGCAAACCTGTAGCTCATCCTACAAAGCATAGAGATTGATTTAAAATATCAAATTAGAGTATAGCTATTGTCCACCAGAAACCCTTGGACACTTCTCATCATTCTCAAAATAGGACACAAAGTCTTTGCCATGACCTTCCCAGTCTTGTCTTTGGGTAGGCATTCTGAACTCATCTCCATCAGCACCTTCCTCTTTCTTTGCTGTTCTTTTAATACATTAAGCACAGCCTATTTTGGAACCTCCTATTTTTTGTGCATGTATGTACTTCCTTCAAACATATAGCTAGTTCATTTTTTATTTCCTTCAGATTCCTCTGCATGTATCACTTGATCTGCTAAACCTCTCTGAGCACCGTTGGTAAAAGAGCACCCTTTGACTCTTCCTGTTTTCTGATGACACCCTCTTGTCTCAATATCACCATCTTAACCTTATAGTTATGTTAGAAAACATCTATCTTACCCATACATATAGAAGTCTGACATTGAGTAGGTGCTTACTAGATGCTCTTTATATATATACAATAATGTAATACTGAAGACAAAGAGTGGTCAAGTGCTTGAGAGTGTGATGCTGTTACTGATTTATGGTGTGATGCTAGAATTAATGGTGTGAGTGCTACCTGGCCAGCTGGGTAGCCTGGATAAGATATAAGGGACAGAAAGGTACTGCTTGTTGCTTGCTGCTTTTTTGCCACTTTCTGCTTTCTGCCCATCATTAACCATTTCTCTCTGATGCCCTTAAGGCATGCTACACTGCCTTGGAGCCAGACAACTATGAACTGAAACCTCTACAAAATGGAGTTGTAATAAACCTTTCCTCCTTAATTGTGTATGTTGGGTATTTTGTCTCAGCAAAATGAGAAGAGTAACAAAGACAAACTGTTTCTGAATTTTTTCGAAGCTGGCCCCACTCTTGAATAATCTATTTGCCAAAGCTTTTCTTCACATTGCACATGCACTATCAAAAACAAATTCTTATTTTCAGTGCCTGGCAGTAAAACAGGTGTTTTCAGTAGACTATTTCTACTCAATTGTAGTTTCCTTTAAGAAACTGAGGCACATGGTAACTGCTAAGTGCTTGTGCAGTGCCCTCAGGCCTCTGTGCAATGTGGTCACAACTAGGATCCTTCTTACCTTTAATTCTCATTTAGTGTTCCTTTGATTATATCATACAGCCTCTCTTAGCTGTAAACTTCTGTCACTTAGCAACAGCACCGAGGAAAGGAATTCTTCACTGTGTGATTTGGTACTTATTACCATAATAAGGATGAAATTAGTAACACTTTGATATCTATGATTACTACTGATCACTCCCAATACAAATTCGGGAATCATCGGTCAAGTAACGGTTGACTTCAATTATGAAAACAACAAGTCATCTTGAAAGTGACAATTGAAGAACACACAATGATACTTTCACTTCATATGTTGAGTATTTTTTTGACCCCTCTCACAAACTCTCTATTATAAAAGTACACACTGACTCCAGGCATTTGCTCTAATAAGAGCTTCATTATCTTCCCTCCTTGGATAAAAGCCTTTATTTCTACAATGAGAATTTATACCATCTTTTATAAATGCAGATCTATAGGACTTCATCTTCCACTTTGGAAAGCATGTTTTTCGTGGAGGATTAGTGTAGGTTCTAAGTTACACAAATATGTTACTACTTTAAGTTGCCGTTCATTTTATCAAAATGTAAATTTATCTTTCCAAGCTGAGAATCGGTCTAGAATCTTCATCTGCAGGCAGGGTTAATGTGAACTCTGTATTCCCGTTCAGGTTGAAGTCTTTTACCAAAACTACTCTATTTCTGCTCACCCACCTCACTCATCCACAGGGCACATTTCTGAATTACTTCTGGCTCTTTGAGAAATCCATATATTCTTGGTAGATTATTTGGAAGAGCATGCCATTGCCTAAGTATGACTACCAAATATACGTTCCACAATGGCAACATCAGTAAAGCCCACATTTCCCTATGACAACTGTTTTATAAAGATGTAAATATCTGAATAACAGAATGATTTTCTAAAAAGAACTTTTAAGATACATAGTGCTGGCTATGCTGGTGCATGCTTGAAATCTCAGCACTGCAGGAAAATAAATGAAAAGAAATGCAGGTGAGAGTCCAGCCTGGACCTTTTAGCAAGACTGTCAAAATTAAAAATTCACAAAGGGATGTGGGTTTAGTTCCATGCGATGGCCCTGGCTATTATCCATACTATCAAAAAAAAAAAGTAAGAGAGATATTGTTGATTAGGTAGAAGTGTAGGTTTGAAAGAAAGAGCATAACAAAGTAGGTGACAAAAAAAGAGATAAGTGGCTAGGCATGGTGACTCACACCTATAATCCCAGCTTTCAGGAGGCACAGGCAGGAGGATAGCTGAGTTAGAGGCTCACCTGGGCTACATAATGAGCTGAAGCCCAGCCTAAACTACGAAGAGAGACCCTGTCATTAAGAAAGAGAGAGAGAGAGAGAGAGAGAGAAAGAGAGAGAGAGAGAAGTAAATAAGCATAAGACAAGGTTGAGTGAGATAAAACAGCAAAAGTTAAAAACAATGCAGTATGGATGTTAGAGAGTGGTTATTATTAACTTCTTTTTCAGGAAGGGTCTAGGGAAGAATAAAATTTGTAAGGTATACGAAAAGTTGAGGTAAAAGCTGGCAAGGCATTTGATTTTTCTATTTCTGGCACTCTTGTTTCTGAAATGTATTATGAGTAACAGAATGGGGAGAAGGGAAGAGAGTAGAATATCACTCAAAATAAATGTTGGACCATTTGTCAATTAAATGCAACAGAGGAGAAAACAGTCCATTTAATGCAATACAGGGTTATATAAACATATATAATCATGTATATAATCATTCAAATCAACTATATCTGAATACTCATTAAAAGCATATTCTCTAAATATAATTTAAATGTCCACAAAAGTGATAAAAGTCACACAATGAATCACAGCCTTGTCCCATGTAACATCTGAAAGTTGGCAGAGCTACCTTAGTGCCAGGGCACCACTCCTGACCCACTGTACAGTCTGAGGCTACACTGACTTTGGATTGTACTTTATTCTATTGGAAATTGGTGTAGAGATAGGCAGAAGTCTCAAAACAGTGTGATATGTTTCTGATAGGACGTGCAATGAATGCTGTATGAGCATACAATGCTATACAACTCAGGATGGAAAAAAGAAGGTCATGTTCAAGTGAAAGGAAGTAGGAATAAGCCACGAGCCCTGGGGAAGGCAACTACAGGCAGAGGAAGAAGCATCACACTCAGAAAGGAGGGATACAGGGAGACCAGAGGGTGAAAGAACACACAGGGTACTACCTGCAAAGCTAAACAGATTTAATGCAAGATAGTTTGGGAACTGTGAACACAAATGAGATTGGAGAACCATCGGGAGGAAACAAGAGTAGATGAAGCAGTGCTCTCCTCCTATGGACCCATAAAAAGAAGAAACCTGATGAGGTTCCGAACTGGAGTGTAACAAGAAGGAATCTGTGTTCGATGAGTTCACCGTGGGGGGAGTGCACTTGTAATCCTCGTTACTTGGACGACGGAGGTACAAGGATATGGTGAGCACAGAAACTCAAGGTTACTCTGGCCAACACGGTGAGAGTTCAGTTTTTAAAACAGTTCATCATTGTGTTCAGAAAAAGACTGTAGAGAAATAAGACTAGATGTCACACAACCAGGTAGGGGCTGCTGTGGTTCTTACCCACAGAATCAGGACGCAGGAACTCAGAAATGGGTGGAACCTGGGAAAATCTGGAGGTGGACTCCATAGGATTGAGAGATGGTTTGAAGGTGCCAGGTATCCTCTCAAAATATCCTTCTTGTCCCTGGAAAGATGGCAATAGTTGCATCTTAGCAGTAGTGCCATCAAAGACTCACTATATGGACTGTAAGGTTGCTTGTTCTTGGCTGTCTCTGGGCTGCTATCAATAAACATGTAGGCTGTTCGCTTTGAACAGGCGTGGCAGGGCTTTGATTTGTTTTAATTTTTCCTTCTTACAATCCTAATCATACTCATTCGGTACAGAAAATGAGCTGCCCCTGCCTCACTGAATTGAAACCGAAAAAATGTACCAAATAACTAGACTAGTTTTTAGTGAGTAATTTGAAGAAGAAATCATTTCATCACATATGGCTGAAAATGGGCAATTGTAATATTTTTTTAACACTTTAGAGTTTACTATATTTCAAATTAAAAAGCACCTTTATAGAGTTATAAAATTCTACCTCTAAGGGCCTTTTAGAGACTACTGACATTATTTTACAGATGAACTATAGAGGTTAAATTATTAGCTGAAGGTCAATTGCTTTATAGGTTACATATTTTCTCCTCAAGAGTATTGGTGATGCCCTGCAAAGTGCTGATTAAAAAAGCAAAAGTCACCATTGTTTAATCAAAATGCTCTGATTTTTGTGCCAAAATAAAACAGTTTCTAACAGACCATCTGAAACAAAATAAGAGATAGTTTCTGTTCTTGACCATGCTTGCTTCTAAATTGTTAAGTGATTTATGCACATTTATCCAGAGTGCAATTATCTTCATTAATATTGAAAAATATTGTATTTATAACCCCAGTGTTGAACCAAGTGCTACGTTGGCCTTTTAGAAATAATTAACACACTTGTATATCAAATTTTATAATTTCATTTCAGATTAAGAAGTACTAATATCTTCAAATTTTTAGTCATCTATATATAAAGGGTCCAGCAGAAATATTAGAGATATTATAGATCTGATACTACTATAGTGCAATGAGAAATTAAACCATATTTTTTGTTTTTGTGTCAATCACATTTTTTTTTTACACTATGGTTTTCTTGCCCTTAGATGTTAGTTGTATATTTTTAATCACAAAACACATTTAGGAAAATGAAGTTATAAAATAAGGAAAAATTTAATATACTATTCTGAAAATATTCATTGACTTGACTATTTCCACATTAAGTGTGCAAATTCTCTCTAGGATTACTCAGCCAAACTAGAAGCTTCTGGCTGGGGATTTAGCTCAGTGGTTCTGGCATCAGCCTGGCAAGTGCAAGGTCTCAAATTCCACCCCTGGTATCACATATCACAAGGCTGGGTGTGGTGACTCACTCCTACAATCCCAGCACTCAGGAGGCAGAGGCAGGAGAATTACTGTGAGTTGGAGGCTGGCCTGGCCTACATTGTGAGTTTAGGGCTTGTCTGTATTACAAAGCGAGACTGTCTCAAAAAAAAAATTTAAAAATAAAAAAACTAGAAGCCTTCATCTCTCAAGCTAACACACAGAGAACATTTATACATTTACCAATTGTACCAGATATAAGGGAGACACCTGGCTACTGTTCTTGTACCTGCTCCACAACAGGTATTACCCCGCAAAAGACATTCAGGAATTCTAGAATTGGAAAAAACCCTAAAAATTGAAGGGAAAAAAGGATTTCTGGAATTTAGTTCTGTGAATTTTCTGAAATTAATCTAGAAAATCCTAGCACACATTGCTACTTTTCTAGGGAAAAGTATAACAGCTCTCCTCCGATTCTCAAAGTAGCTGGTCGATGAAGTTAAGTTTCTGCTATTTTTAGGCAAACCTATAAAATCTGACTTAGGCAAGAAATAATGCTATTTTTAGAACACATGATTGCCATCATATCCACAAGGAATTACTGCAGGTTCCCCAGCATTCCTTGCTAAGGCAAAGAACCCGGAAAATGGCAGTTTTCTAATTCCTCTTAAAAACATCTGCAAATAAATGTTCCATAAAGAATGTCTGCAGTAGTTTTATTTTGAATATTTAAAAAACAGGTGACTAAATGATAACTGTACAGTGATTTAAAGTGTGCTTTCGTTTTGATTTCACCCATTCCAGTGAAAAAGTTCAGACTTGTGAAGGGTCAGAAACTTCTCCAAATCAGTACCAATGGGCTTATATGGCCGATAATTTTACAATCTGCACTGTGATTTTCTCCCCCACAAAATCATACAAAAATCAAGCTCTATTATGGACCGGGGATTTAGCTCAGTGGTTCCAGCGCCTGTCTTGCAAGCGCAAGGACCCGGGTTCGATACCTGGTAACCACATACCATACTGGTAGTGGAGACTCACCCCAGCAGCAACCAGTACCACATACCACAGTGCCGGGCGTGGTGGCTCATGCCTGTAATCCCAGCACTCGGGAGGCAAAGGCAGGAGAATTGCTGTGATGTGAGTTTGAGGCTGAGCTCAGAGCCAGCATGAACTACAAAGTGAGACCCTGTCTCAAAAAAAAAAAAAAAAAAATCAAGCTCTATTAAATCACACACAACTGCCAATTTGAGTGTTACTTTCTCTGAGGAAAAAAAAAATGGCTTTGACAAAAGCCGATCCATTACTTTCCTCGGCTCTACTGGGTGTTCCTCCTCCTTATACTCTTTACCCTGTCTCCTACGGAAACCAGGTGAGCCCGCTTTTGGAGAAACACATTGTAAGTCAGATTTTATTTACTGTTGCTGGTTTTTGATGAAAACAGAAGCTCTTAATGTCACCCAGAGAGCTAGAGGTTTAACTACCTACTACCAGTGAAACCATAAATGAGTCTGATTTACTATTTTATGCTGGCTCCACCGTTGGAATTCAATGAATCACTGAAAGACTCCTTGGTAAACAGAATTCAAGCTTCACCCCATTGGTACACGAGCAGTAAGAGTTGGGGCAATCAAGTTTGTCCAGTGCCTATAATGACTGCTGAGTTTTACTAGGTTACAGCAGTCTCACTGAACCTGTAAGAGCATTCAAGTTATCTTAGTTCTGATCCAATTAGGAGTAGGTCCTAAAGTCTGCATTTTTAACAAGTCCCCACTGTAAACAACGTTTGGGTTGGAGGACTCTGTAAGCAGTTAAATCACTCAAGGTATATAGAGGTCTTATTTGGCTGGTTTGCAAATTAGCACAGATCCTTTCTCTTTCCTTCAGAACCTGTAGATTTTCAGGGCCCTTTTCTATCCACTTCTCACTGCCAGTCTCTTCAAGCTAGAGACAAAGTTAAGGCAAGGCGACCCACTCCTCTCTACTTAGATTATACAGAAGCTTGTAAACACAAAAAAATTACCCATAATAAACAAAAATGAACACCACACATTCTTATAATATTTAGATTTAATATAGTATTGAGTTTCTCAGTGAATATTGATTTCACTCAGTATTAAAGATTTATTACATTAATTTTTTCCATTTCTATATCAATATAAAGGGTTCTGTAAAAAAAAATTAAATCTTTTCTTCATTCCAATATTAGATACACTGAATTTTTTTTTAAATGTTCTCCCTCAGAGATAAAAATTCCAATTTTTGGCTATTTGATAGCTAAGAATAATATTAATTTGCAAAATAAAAATCTGAAAACATGGTGAAAAAGACTCCTCAACATTTCAGGAGGCAGTGACTGGATTTAAATACTGGTGATTTAAAGATTCTAGGCACAAGCTTCCTTAGTCCTATTCCATGTGCCCCGGTAATTCTAAAACTATGAAATGTTCTTCACTTTAAAAGCCATATTACATCTTTGACCTGCTTTCTAAGTAACAGACTATTGGCTGGATTTTTTCAGTACATTATTTGTTATAAAGAAAACATTTCTCCCACTTAAACACTGATTTGTTCCTCTTTTATGGGGAACCACTTAGAATGTGAAAAATCCTATTTACTGTTTGTTAATAACTTTATAGAGACCAAAGCTCAGGTTAGGTCTCAGCCATCGATGGTTTTCTGGGTGAAGTCTGACTCAGCAGGCCCTTGTAAGTCACATTTGTCCATTCTTCTTTCGAGCATAAACCCCTAAGCAGGCACAAATGCCTGTAATGCTGAGGACCACACCTAACAGGAGAGCAATTGCATCTCCAGCTTCTACTGCTTCAACAACAGGCAGAACCAGAAGCAGCGAAATGACCACTAACAATAACTGTGTTGAAACTGAGGTCATGATGTCAGGATCCTGAAGGCTGAAGGTTCCTGGAAATTAAACGTGGAAACAAAAGGGATCCATTAAAAATTCCAACCTCTTCGAATAACAATGACAGGACAAATAACAGCCCACCCAATCTCCAACTTTATGAATCACTTTAGATACTGTACATCTCATTTTACAGATTTAAAAAAAAAAAAAAAGCCGAGAAAAGTAAAAAGGCAGTCACTTGAGGACAAACTCATGACAGTACCTTGGCTCCCACAATTCAATAGGAATGCCAAGGACATATGCATAAAACAAATTACAAAGTAGAACATAACTAAGAATAGAAAAAAATGAACAAAACACTCAGAAATTTAAAATATCTTAGTGAAAATTACATTTTCTTAATGTCTCTTTCATCTAGGAAACAGACACAGATCTGGCTAAAGTAATACAACATATAATTCTGTGAAACTGTGAGGAATTTAGACTTACCAAAGCAATGTTATATATACAATTCTATCTGATTTGAAATTCTCTCTTTCTGGATCTTCAGACGCTGAGGCTAGGACCTTACAAGTGACACCGCCTATTAGAATAGGGTGGGAAGAAGGATTTAAAAATTACTTTTCTGAAGTAGAAGTCAACGACAGTTCAGGGCGGAGAGATTGTATGAACAGGAGGGAAATGGGTAATGCGCAGAGAAAACAGTTTGTCCAAGAAGAAGGAACTAGATTTAAAGTTGATCAATTCTTCCACACAGAAAAGATAGAAAAAAAAATGAGCCGAAAAGCAAGTCTATTCCATGACCTGGTACAAAGATTTGAAAAAGAATCTCTCCTTGTCCCAGAAAGTTGCAAATTTGCCCAGTTTTACGAACACACGGGGCAATACAAGTATCCTCAGAGCCAAGCTGGTACATTACCTTCCGGGGAGCAGCCATTACAGGAATAGCGATGAGGGCGGAGTTTCCAGACTACATTTCCCAGAACTCCTGCTGCCTACGACTCCCGTGATGCACCGGTGCGCTCGGCAGTAACTGGTTGCATCCCTCCTAGGCGCACGGATCCTGCTAGCGGGACTTCCTTACTGGAAACTACGTTTTAGGTGTTAAATGAGTGGTAATGTTTATCGAAAAGCTCAGCGAAAAGTAAAGAAATGATGGCAGATGTTTTCTTGCCCTTCTCAGGAGTTTTAAACGCACAAGGCTTTGTATGTTTTTCTTTGACTGTAATGAAGACGGAACAATGCAGAGGGGGAAACTTACAGGAGGCGTGTGTTTCAGATGCCCATTAAACCAGAGGCTGCCAACTTTTTGAGCTAGAAAAATAACTGTCACTAGGTTCCTAATATGCTTTAGGATATTTGTTAATTCATTTAACCGACGAGGAAAATAAACGCTTTGATAATGCATTTTGGAAAATAAGAGTATTTGTGGTGCAAAAGACATAAACTGCAAACTGATTTAAAACTAAGCAGAACATCTCTTAGGACGCAGGTTTCTTTCTTTTTTAATCAACAGTGCAGTTCAATGATTCCCCATTTTGTTCTTATGAGATAACCCCTCCCACTCTCAAATATTCCCCAATATTTGTAAAATGTCAGATTATTATTTTAAAACCATATAATGAATTGCATGCGTATTTAAACCTTAACTCCCTCTGAAAGGTTTTATCGAAGTCCTAATATTTGTGAAGTCCTTGCTTTGTCTGTCAGGTCATCTGAGTTTATTCAAATTTATGGACTTCACTATTTGACATCTCCTGTTGAAAATTAGGTGGCAGGTTAGTGGTGAAATTGCTTGCCCTGCTTGAAAGTCTTGCAGGTACATTTAGTTCAGTGCCCACAATCATCAAGCATTCTTGTATTGTTGGACCCTTTTTCATATCTCCAGATAGCAAAGATTTATATATTTCTGGTTCCTAGCATATAGTTGGCAATGCCGAGTAATAGCTAATTATAATCTGATTAGATCAATATGCCAGCAAGATTTTATGAAAGACTAAGAAGTGGCAGAGAAACCAATGTGTCCAGCGAGTTGGAAATAGGAGGATAACAGTTTAATAATGTCAGGAATTTTTCTAACTGTATTTTAACAAGTTCTTGCTAATTGCCTCATTTGTTTTGCACTACATTTAATTCTGTACTTTTCTAATCAACTTTTTTTAAAAAAATAGAACAATATTTTATGTCCTCCAAAATATTCTCTTATATCCTAATATGAAAATTTTATTTTCCTTTGTTTGTTTATTTCAATTATCTGAAGTTGGCATATTAAAGTTAGTTAGACATCTTTCTGGGTTTGTCAGTATTGAAGGTTCAGCTTTAAATTTGAAGAATCTGTGAATACTTAAATGCTTTTCCTTAAATTAGTGCAGTAAGAGCAATCAGTAATTTGGCACATTTGTAAAAGAGTGACAGAAGTTGGTGCAAGGCTATTTTAAGCCCACATAATATTAAAGTAAAATTGCTTAAGTTTTCCTAATCAATACCGACCCCAATCAGGCAACTGGACAGCTTTTATTTTCAAGTCTGATCTTATTTTACTTCTCAGTTTCCTGTTCTTACCACTTTAGCTAATCATTCTGGAAAAATCCAATAATTTATACCTTTCCACGTAATACTCTGATTTTATCAGAACAGGTAGAAGTCCAAGCTCTTTTCCCAAGACTCACAAGTCTCCACATATCCCAGCTTCTGCCTGCTTTTGTGATTCCACTGTACCATTTACTTCATTCCAGCCCCACTCACCTGTTTTTCGTAAGCATGCTAACATGCTGGTTTATTTTTTTCTGTAGACTTGCCCTTCGTGTTCTCTGTGCCAGGAATACTGTTCCCGTGGATGTTGTCACAATTGCTTTTTATCAGCATTGCTGAGTTCTATTCAAACTTTGCCTCCTTTTCTGACCATCTCATTAAAAGTAAAACACAACTTTTAGTTTCTCTTACTTTCTTGGAAATACTGTATTAAAAACTGGGATTACATGAAGTGTTTTTATGTCTTTAGTTCATAAACAAATATAGAAAATTCCATGTGAGGTAGGAAGTGCTGAATAAGCAGTAGTCTTATTCATTTCTGAATTCTCGGCTACTGGAACAACTCCTAGCATGATAAATACTTCAGTAGATATTTTGGTAATGAAATCATGGATGAATGAAGTTACTGTAAGATTGGAGTCTGAGTAATATTTAGTCATTGATCTATTGCTCATAGAAATAACATCATAAGAAAGTCTGCTTCTGAGTCAAATTATGAAAGAATTTAGATTGAAGTCTTTTGGAATCTTTACTTGAAATTAGGTTCTCACATGTTTTTTTCCATAAAAGTTTTATTAGCAAGAATTTAGGTATGTGTAAGTATGAGAGGGTGTAACATCTAAAAAGAATATACTTTGTTCAAAAACATGGATATAATGCTCCTTATTTCCTACTTTGGGTCATAGAATCTTGACATCAAATGTTGACTGAAATCCTTGGACCACTGCGTTAAGTGCTAGGATAATCAAATTGAGAATTTAATTTTTTAGGTCCAGAAAAATCTTAAGTCAGTATCATCATTCACTGAACTAGAGACCACTGGTAGCCAGAATGCTCAGAGACAGCACTACTGTAGTCATTTATCTAAGCAATGAAAGGCAAAGTTTCACAACTTTCTGTGAATTATAAATGGTTTCAGAAAAGAAAGAAGTAGCCTCTTCTCATTATGTAGCTATTGGAAGTGGGTCAGGGTTAGATCCTGGGAAGGAACTCCTAGGATCCATCAGAGGGGGCAATATAGGCTGACATCAGGGATTGGCAGAAACTAGTGGATGTCAAGGACTCACAAACTGCAGTCTTCCTTGCTAGCAACTGAGCCAAGCCAAGTAATTAGAGACATTGTAGTGGAGATTTATACCTGAGAAAGACTAACCTGAAGCTAGTCAGTATTTCCTATCAATAATAGGACATTGGCCACTGGCAGTATTATGTTAGGCTAATCAATCATTAGGCTAATAGGAGAATATAAATCACATTTTTTTCTGGTGCTATTCTGTTGCTGAAAAAACTCCCAACACCTAATGAAACTAATTAACTCTTACGCTAATATTTTACAGAGTGTATGAGAAAGGTGCACAAAATCATCTTTGGCATGATTCTGGGCACAATCTTGAGCCCGCAGAAGCTATGGCTCTGACTCACATCCGTGAGCCTAAGTGCCATGAGAGTTGATTGCACTTATAAAACTGTATTGTCCAGAAAGACAATAGAACTCTACTCTCAGAAATAGAGTATTACATTGTCTGGCTTCTGGGAGTCATTAAAGAATGCTGTATGGACCAAACATTGTTTTAAAAATTGAGATTATCTCTCTACTTAGCATTTTGTCTTTGGTAACAGGCTGCACATAGACTTCGGAGACTGTCAATATTTGACTGAAAATAAACACCTGTCATTTATTATCTTTGCAAACTCATAATATTATATAACTTTTTGTTTTAATATTTTTATTGACATATATTTTACTTGTACACATTTATGACAAATGTTAAGATAACTAGATATCTGCATAGAATTTGCAATCACTATCATATTACTTCACATTTCTAGCTCCTCAAACACTTGTCACTTTTAGGTATTGACAGCCTTTGGACTCTTCTCTTGAAGTTATTTTAAAATACATAACACATTGTAAAACATATTGTATAGAATGCTGGTGCTAGTTCCCATGATCTAACTGTATCTCAACACTCATTATTCAAACTCTATCTTTTCCCTCTACTGAACAGTGTTCTAGTCTTCACTTCTGTGCAATCAAATTTGTTAGCTTCCAAAGGTTAGTATAAAACCTCCCCTTTCACTGTCTTCTCAGCAGCATTTTACATTTTTTTTCTTCCTCATAATAGGCTGTCCAAAATGGGGTGATATGAAAGTATTGATTTATTGAAAAAAAAAAGTAGTGACTTCTTAAAACCTTGAGTTTTCTCATGTCTATTTAGGAAATCTTCGTAAGATTTACCAGTCTTCACAGGACTGCACATGCAGATTAAATAAGTGGACACATAAAATGCCCATGGTCAGTGTCAGACTAAATGCTTCAGAAATACAGAAGTAATTTTTGTTCAAAAAATTAAAAAAAAATGTTTGAAGAATAAAACTTTCAGAAACATAGGGTATCAAGTCATGCATAGAACTGCACAGGAAATTTAAAGATTAGCTTATTTTATGGGAGTATGAACAAATTCTTAGTAAACCTGGTTTCATACTACATGAGGCATATTGATTTTTGCTATTATAATAAAATTCTGGAGGTAGGCTACTTTATAAAACAGAAAAGGTTGATTTAGCTCACGGGTTCAGAGATTTTAGGGGACAGAGGTGGCATTGGGTTAGTTCTGGTGAGCTATCCCTCTCTTCTGACTGTTACATCATGGCAGAGGAGCACACATGTGGAAGAGGTCACATGACCAGAGAGAGACAGAGAGAGAGAGAGAGAGAGAGAGAGAGAGAGAGAGCCAAGTATCCCACAGTCCCTCCTGATGGCATTCCCCCTCCATGACCCAAGGATCTCCCAATAGGCCTTAGCTTCTAAAGTTTCTACTTCCCCTAACAGCTCCATCCTAGAGACAGAGCTCTTAATCACAGTGATCCTTCTGGAGACAAACCTTATCCAAAACATAGATAGCACAAGGTGAGATTGATTGACTAATAGACACCAGGAGCTACTCTATACATTAACACATGTAATAATCCAATGATGTACACTCTATTATTCTCTGCTGCAAATGACAAACAATGAAGATAGGTAAATACTTTACTCAAGCTCACATAACAATTGAGTAACAGAGTCAGGCTATCAATCCAGGAAATACGATTAAATCACTATGTTTTGAAACCATCATCTACATACTGTTATGTGGGAAATATTTACAGGATCAAAGAAAATTTTAATTTTCTTTAAAGTTCACTGAGGGATGGTCAGTACCTACAGACCTGAGTTTGGTGAGTGAGTAAATGTCACAGAGAACCTTTGAAAATTGTTGCTAGAAGTTAAAAGCTTAAATGAGTGACTGCAAAAATATAGAAAGGTTATTAACAATTTAGTATGTGCAGGTCACAAGGAAATATTAATTCCTCTGTGGAAACCAGGTGCTCATTATGATAAAGAGCTGGTAGCCATGGAGACCAACAGTGTGAAGTTTATAAAATTAAAAGCACACTAGATAGAAAATGAAAATTGCATAAGAAAATGAATAAAATGTCCCAACTGGCCATGGCTTGACTTTTTTTAATTTTAAGACTTATGAAATTTGTTGGCTGTTTTCTGAGTAAAATTGCTCATTTTTGAGAAATTGAATTTTTACTTTGGATATCTCATCCTGTTCATTTGATAATGCTTTTAATATAAAGCCAGTTTGAATGTGTACTTAGCTCTTATAGGTAAGCGATGTATATGAAATAATGACTTTTAAATTGATTTTGGAAGCTTCAGTGAATACCTGTATCTTTTATGCAGATATTTTTTGCAAATTTTTGGTTAGAATGAGTTTCAAATTTAATGTTTTTGCTAAATCATGTAGATGTTTCATGTGGAGAACTTTATGGTTTCTGTGTTATGGAATGATTTTTTAAATCTATGAAGTGGTAAGATAAAGAGCAAAAATAAAAATAAAGTTTTATTGCTCTTGTCTGCAATATTTCATTATTTACTTATTTATCCCCTGAGTTTACTATGACAACAGACAACTTATCAGAGGATCTTCTAAAGTGTTGTTTGAATTAAGATTGCTCATAAGTAATAAAAATGTGAAAAAATTACTTTCTGGAACAATAAAGTTATTTAAAATTCATTAAAAGAAGCTTAGATAATTAAAAAATAAAAATACTCACACATTGCAAATGATTCAACAGAGGAAAAAGTCCTGTACAATACTATCCACAATTTCATTGGATTATAATTTGGACCCATTTTAGTTCATATTAAGCTCTCATTTTTCAAAAGAGTCACAAGAGTGGTCTTCCTCATTCTGAGAGCCAGAACAAGGCACTGCCTGTCAACCGGTGATATGTGGTATGCCATGTAAAAGCAGTAATGCAATCTTTCCATCTGCCCAGTAAGACTCTTAATAAATAGTCTGCTTATTTTTTTGTCCCCAAGATTTCAAGAGGGATGTATAGAGACAGTAGGTAATTCGGGAAAGAGTGGCAGAGTTCATACAAATTATCCAAAATTGGCTCTGCAAGACTATTCTCCAAGTGTGTTCTATAGTTCTCTTGCACTCCAATTACATGGAAAATTTATTTAAAAATACACACACGTTTTAAAAAAAAGTTCTTCAGGTAGTTCTTAAGTTCATAGGAATGTATAAACTTTGTCATTTTTTGAGAAATGAATTATTGGGCAAATTATTTGGAAATAGCTGTAGGGTCAATGGAGTGATGTTCTTTAACTTGATTAACATATACTAATACAATTCAATTTGAATTTCCTAGAATGTCTTCAAGGTACCCTTTTCTGTTATTGGTAAAGTGAGGAATGCATTTTTCCTTTTATTTGTACAAGTATCAATAGAATTTTTAATATTTCTTATAGCCTTACATTACAATCTTCAAAACAATTTTTGTATATATGAAACCATTCTAATCTTTGCCATCATTAGATATGTAGAAATATATGATTCCAAAGAGAATTCCTCACTATAGCATTGAAGGATATTCTAAATAACAAAATGGACAGAGTCTATAAAGTAATGGTAAAGTTGCAAATTTCATAGTTTTTTTCTTGTAATGAGTTTTTAACAAAGATTAGGAAAAGCATTAAATGCAATAACACAATAGAGATGATCAAAGAAGTGTTATCTCGTGGTTTCCCAGTGTTTATCTTCCCGGTGACAGCATTAACTAAAGGTTGCATTTAGAACGCCCTGGACTATCTTTCCTGAAGACTTCTTCTCCCAACGGGAATTTGGAAGGAGCTAGAAAACCTGGAGCGCTGGTGTAAATTGCTGGCAGAGGGCGCACTCATATGCTTTGGAACAGACCAATAAGTGGCATGATCGTTATCCTATTATGAAAATAGAGTAGGTCTAACAAGTGGGTTTTTTTTTTTTTTTTTTTTTTTTTTAAATCACACAACTATACCTAGGAAAAATGGGAGCTTGATTCAAGGTCTTGTCTTTTTGTGAACTCACACTGATTCCTCATTGTGTTCCTAGTATTGCAACATCCACACAGCTGCATTCCGCGAATACTTCTTGAATACAATCAAGACTAAAAATTTAAGGTTTTGTTGCATAGAGGTCATTTTGGATCAGGAGGTGTGACATAACCTCCAAAACAGTGAGTGTGATCTTTGAATGTAGAAAAAGAATGAAATATTGCTCTTTTCAGTTTTGACTGTGCCCATATGGGTGGGGTTCTTTTATGGGTTTTCTATTTTAAGAAAAAAGTTAAAAACCTAGATATTAACTACTACTGTGAAGAGACTAGACCCCTTAGTGGAAGATTTAATTGAAAAAGTCTTGGCTATGAACCAGTATTTCATTGAAAATATCTAATTTTTGATGTCTCCATTTACTTTTTCATTTATACCACTAGGTCCTCTTAGTTCATGTTTTGTGCTATTATCCGTTTGTTTCTTTGTAAGTTTCTCTCTCTCTCTCTCTTTTTTCCCCTATGATTAGTGCTCTTAACATTTTGGTCATTCCTTTATGACTGGGGTACACAGTGTATTAACTAATATTATTTAACTTGTTATGACATTTTGCTTTATTTTTTCATAGAAGTAAGACTTGAAAAACATTTTTATCAATATCTGTTTTTATTGCACTGAGATGAAAATTTAAGAAAAGAAGAGACCCTGAAGGAAAGGAATCAGGCTTGTTCTAGATTACTTTTACCATTTGGTGAAAGTGACAAGCATGTTTTAGCTCATTCTAAGGGAAAATTTTGTCATGTTCTAAGAAGGAATTTGCTACCTTAGTGAATAGTAAACTTTTATGGGAAAGTTGGCTTAATGAACATTCTACTGGGATTTTACAGAAAAAATTCAGACTTTAAAAAGATGGTTGAATTAGATGTTCTTAAAGATTCCTTGGGCCTTCATGTTCTCTGAGCCTCCTGCCTCCTTGTCTCCAACCCGAAGTCCCCAGCTAACTCTCTGGTCCTAATCACAAGGCTTCTTTCAGGATGTCTGAAATACTGCTCTGTGTCCTTCCAAAGCTTTGCTCTTAGTTTCAGAATGGATCTCTTTATATCTTTCAAAGTAGGAGAATAAATTAACCTTTTTTTTTCTATTTCTCAAAAGAAAAATTTTAGTATTTTGAAAATACATATATACATGTTTCTCTTGTGACATATTAATATCATTTTCTTATCATCATCATCCTGTGTAGCTAGTGCTATTTCATAAAATATCTCAGAAGTGAAAGTGAATAGAAGAACAAATAGATTTTGTATATTTTATTTAAATTAGCAAACATGTAATCTGAGGATCAAGAAATAAACTTAGTCAAGATTTTGAATGTGATATGTCCTTTAAAACGGATTTTTAATGGAATATCTACAAAATATTTTCTACCATTAGTAAAAGTGAACTCCACAGGCTTGGGAATCAAGTCATTTTACAGTATACTTAAGGATGATTAAATCTTAGAAGAGAGGAGATTTTCATATTTCAGTTATCTAGGAAATGAGCTATTTTGATTTAATTTTGGAATGGTAAATCCTTTACATTGTGTATAAAAGGATATTTAATTTTTGAGTATATAGGTGCCAAAATATATGTGGTATAAAATCTAAAAACATACTGAAAATGATTATTACATTATCTATTTGCTTTGCTACTGAGGGAAGTAAAACCTGATATTAGACATAGTGAAAGAGTACATGTGACCGATGTTGAATTTTATGAGATGTTTTTCCATTTTATAAAGGAAGCTTCCTGTTGTCAGGAGACAGAAAAGATTGTCGTGATTATAAATATCACAAAATAATGAACAGAATAGTAGGGATTCTAGGGAGACAAGTCCCACTGGCTTCTCTATGGCTGGTGTGAATCACAAAATGATTTAACAGTGTGAGGTCAGATCCAGCAGGAGTTCTAGATTTACCTACATTGAGAGCTAACTTCCAATTTAGTGCTAGAATCCTTCTGCTCAAGAAAAACAAAACAAATGGGTCCCATTGCTATTTGCATTTGCCCCTTTTTCCAAGAAGAGTAGGATCAGTTATAACAAACCACTGTCAATTTAGAGATTTATTTTTACTTGGCCAAGTTTCGCTTACAGGAAATAAGATTCATGTCACCAGAAAACTATTTTTTTCCCCCTGTGTGGAAACATCTAACTTAAATAGTTAAAAATTTTTTAAATCGTCATTTTTTTCCTGCTTTGCCTTGATTTATTTACAGCTTTATTGATTTATATTACAATTTATGTCTTCTTCCTGGCTGCTAGGAAAACAAAAAACAAAACAAAACAAAAAAACTACAACTTGGCACTGAGACACATGAGACCTTAGACAGACCAACTGATTTAATTTCTATTTATCTAAACAAGGACAGCAAAAAATGACTCCCACCCCCTCACCCATCCCAAACCTAGGATCTGTTGAGACTCTGTGAATGTAGAAGTGGATGGGATAAATAACCACTTGGTTCCATGGCAACCTTTCATTAATTTTGAAAGGTGATCTTAAGAGACAGAGCACACGAAAAATAGATGCTATTGTGCTCATTCATTTTGATCAGAGAAGCGCCTCCTGGGTCTCCGAAAGTTTAACTAAATGCATATTCTATACTTCTGAGTCACGGCAATCTGTGGTGGATAAATTACTTTTATTCCTTTGTTTTTGTGCTTTTAAAATCTGAATTTTGCCTAGAAAATCTAATTACTGCTCTTATACTTGGGTGATGATAAATTTATATAATCATTTTTGTCAAGCTTTAAAAATTATTCAGGATAAACTACATTAATATCTAAGTTTTGTCTCAGTTAAATGACACTGAGGTGAGGCACTGAGGGTTTATTTTCTAGATAATGTCCCTGTGTCAATGACCAAGTTCACCTCTTTAATGGGAGACTAAGACTGATACTAAGATGAGCTACTGACTAAGCAAACTACTACAAGCTTCTATGTTTGCTTTAGGCAGTTTTTCAGCTGGATTTGAAAAGATACCTGAAAATAGATTCTTGAAATGAATAGTTTCATGTAAAAAGCTTTTGAGAAGAGCTCTCAGTAAATGTTCTCATAATAAAATAAACAGAGAAGGTTTGGGCAGAGGGAGGAGCAGTCTGATCACACAACCGAGGCTCCAGAAGAACTGGAGAGAGGTTTGCAACTGGGATATCCCTTTACAGTTGTTCTAAATTGAAGTAAGGAGACTTCTTTTCCTCCCCGTGAGTTGGGCATTGACTGGGACTCTCCACTAGGATGGGACTTTACCATAAATGAGGTAATAAGTGCGAGCTAGTATCCAATAACATTCCCAGAAGCTGAGGGAAGAACAGTGTAACCCTGAGAAAGAGTTTGGGTGATCAAGTAAGAACCCGCCATTCTTGCAAAGGTCACACAATATTCTACAGTGATCACTTAAGAAACAGAGCAGCTGGTTAGCAGCAGGAGGGTAAGTCCTTGTATATTATGGCTGGATACTGGAAAAATAAATTAGAACTGTGCTTACCATCCCTGCTATCTCTGGAACTCCAGGGTATGCAGAGAATACTGACCTATTAACCTTTCCTTCCCATGCCCTGTTAGAGGTTATGTTTGAAAGCTGAGACTTAGATTCCTTGTTCAAGAGATTTTCCTAAAAAATAGCCTTGTTTTGAGACCAGCTGGTCTGTCAAAGAATTCAGTGTTAATGTTATGAATTTGGTGGCAATGGCAAGAAGTGTACAGATATGAGAGAACTTTAGCAAGAAAATGAAACAGTAGAAGGTCTTGTTGAGTCGTTTGCTGTGAGGTAGAGACTGGAAAAGTGGTCTCCACACTTTGAAATAGGCACATGGATTGGTAAGAAATGGGAACAGTTTTTACTCCCTTAAGGATGGGTGATGTGGACAGCTAAGAGTTTTGCCAAGTGTGTCGGTCCACTGCCATTGAATGTGGAATGAGATAGAGACTGAAGTACACACAGACTGTCTAAACTACCAGCATATATATATATATATATATATATATATATAATATATATGTATATATAAGCTGGAAAGATAAAGAAAAAGAGAGAGTGGAGGAAGAAAAAGGAAGAAAGGAAGGTTGTTGAGAATTGCAAAGAAAAAAGCTTTAAAAAATCATTTAGAGTTACGTTTAAAGCTAAATAGGTGCAGGTAGTATTGTTATTCTTACTAGCAGTAATCAACTTGAAATGCATAGGGAGAGAGAGTTCTTATCGCATTTTGAGTACCTGCACAAGCAACACTGACTTCTAGTCCTTTTGAGTTCTAGTTCTAATGTAAACACCTCCCTTTGATGGGAAAACCTTATAGAGAACACTTGACGCATGGGATACACAGGTGCGTACGTGGAATACTCAATGTGGTATTGCCTGTGTGGAGGGATAGCTATGAAAAGGCAGTTTCTTTCTATGGTTTCCAATGCTTGCTTTCTATTATTATGTAAGAAGAAAAGAATAGATTATATAGAGTGTAAAATAATAGCATGCTTCAGGAAATCACCAGGATGAGAACATTTCTAATGCAAGAGAAATAACACCACAGCCGAAGTCTTATTAGATGGGATTTGTCATCAGAAAATATTTATTTTCTGGGTAAGGAGAAGGTAATATTTTTTCCCTGTGACATTTATTGGACTCATTAGATTATCTTCAGATTTCTTCCCATTAATGTATACTTTTACAAGTCTAAAACTGGTCAGTTGATAATTAACATGTTTTATTTTGCATTGGCTTTCATTGAAATATATATGCCACATACTAAAAAGAAATATTTATGATACCTGTATGTTTTTAATATATGACTGCTGTAGAAATACTCATTTTCTATTTAATCAAATTCGGTGTTCTCATTTTACCTTGAGTGTTGCCCAGCACACCAGATACAAGTATCAGTTCTCAGCCTGTAGAACCCTTTGTGAAACATTCACAAAGTTTCAGAGTATGTCAATATGCCTAGTTGAAAATTTAGACTTTATTTTCCCTGGGAAATTTGGAGAAAAGCACAGAAGAAATAAATACATTGCATATTATGTGTGAGAAAAGTGGGATTTACCTTAATCCTCTGATTTCGGATGTCATAATTCCAGTTTACTTTATTGCTAGCATCGAGTATGTGGAAGCTTCTGTCCCACATATGTTCACGCTGTGTGTTTGGAGACCTTGACAGTACTTGATGAGGAGAGTGGATTGGGGAGGTCAAGAGTGAGCAAGGTGTTGTGTTTTTTTGTTTTGTTTTGTTTTTTGTTTTATTTTGATTTGTTTTCTGAGACAGAGTCTTGCTTTGTGGTTCAGGCTGGCCCTGAGCTCAGCCTCAAACTCACATCACAGCAATCCTCCTGCCTCTGCCTCCCGAGTGCTGGGATGACAGGCGTGAGCCACCACGCTCGGCATTGTGGTGTATGGTACTGGTTGCTGCTGGGCGTGAGTCTCCACGCCCAGTATGGTATATGTTTACTGGGGATCGAACCCAGGTCCTTGCGCTTGCAAGACAGGTGCCGGAACCACTGAACTAAATACCTGGCCTGATCAAGGTTTTGCTCCCAGCTAAATTACAATATAACAAGAAGAAAAGCATAGCTAAGATAGATAAAATACTATGCTTTATGTTGATGGACACAATTTTTGTATAACTTGCCATAACTACCTTAAATAATGATGAGCATCATATTTTCTCCAGCCGGGTTTATTGTATTCTAAGCATTTGTACTACAGGTTTCATTAAGATGGTTGGATGAATATAATAATAATCATTCTGCACACTCTCATGATTAATATGCACATCTAATTAAAATGACTTTAGTAGATATTTTTAACTGTGTAATTTCACCTGCATTAAGAAAAATATCCTTAGTTGCTCCATAAATAATATTTAGATTATTCAGAATCAAAGAACTGGATTTAAAGTTTGTCTTGCTGTTTTGAAGAAAGTACATTTAATACTTCAACCATCTCACAAGTCTCTAATCAATCTGGTAACTGGTTTTGCCTTTACTTATTTTGTTGTTGGGAACACAGTAGAAACTTTAATTTAGAAGTGAATAAATCATCATTTACAGGAGGACTTATGAGAAATTGAAATTATTTACATAAATGGTATATATTACACTCGTTGAAAAAAGACCTTTTAAAAAAGTGATACTATATTCATAAATAATACTGCCCTTTGATAATGGGCATTGTATGTAGGAAAAAAAACATCTGTTTATACACAGATTAATCAAATAAAGGACTTTTATCTACAAGGATCAGAATTTGTGACGGAAGCAATGAGGCTTCTAAACATGTTATTACCAAGTAACTTAAAACCCTTTAGAAAAGCAGTGGGAATTACCTAACGCACAGAGGCCAGTGTGAACCACCCAGTTCATCTCCTCCCACACCCTGGGGCGTGAGCTTTTCTCAGTGTGCACAGTGAGGATCCGAATGATGTCTGAGATACTCGGCAGGGGGCAGGACTTTGGTGATCTGGCCTCTCTCTATACCCAGTTTTATCTCCTTTATGTCCTGCTTCAGTCATACTGGATGTTTATATAGTCTCATGCACTAGAGTCTTTTTTTTTTTGGTCTCATGCCCTGTTCTGAATTTTCCTGTTGTGGATAAAATGTTCTTATTCAGTCCAGTAAGACTTTTTCTGATAAGCTTTTACTCGCATGCAGCCGAGTGCAGAAAGTAAGAGGACTTGCTCATTTGTGGGCTCTACCTCTCCTTATAGACTCCTTCAATTTGTGTACTCTCGTCTCTGTGCCTCAAATTCTTATTTGTTAAGCCGGGACGACAGTAGTATCTTCCCTGTAACTATGCTCCTTTCAGCTCTTGATGTTTATGTTATTCGTTAAGACTTTATTTAGAATTTTAAGAAACTCAGGATGTCCAAGGAGGTGTTGTGTTTCCTTTCTCTGGGTGGCATAGTTCCGGTACAGATCTCGATTCCTGGATTCTTCCAATTTCGGTGGAACTGTCTCACAACTTCTCCCGCACCAGACCGGGAACCACGTGAAAGAGGAAATTATATTTTATCCCTGCTTATATGAAGTGATCAGTAAGTGCTCTATGAATGAACAGCTTGTGTCATGGGGAGGTTTCAAACTTTGGAACCAGACAGATGGATTCAAATTGAGCACTGACTACCCCTGCATCACAGAAAAGTAGATTTATTTTATAAAACTGTTTATCCCTAAATAGGGATAATTCTTTTTTTTTTTCCTGTGTGTAATCTATGGCAGTACCTGAAGTGTTGTTATCATTTTCATGACAAAATATTTAATAATCTTATCCTAAAGCTAGGGCTAGTAAAAATACATATTTTTTTCCACTGGGGGGGAACATTTCAACTCTAAGAAATATACTTAGTTCTAGAGTTTCTCTAACTTCAATTTTTCTAACGTACCCATGGCTTTCTGAACTCCTGTTGTCCCTGTAACACTCAAAGGGCTCTTCACCTTTATTCTTTGTTTTTTTACTAACCTCTTTGTGTTAAGTTTGCACAAATATGTTGTGTGCATTTTCATTTTAGACGTTACCTACTGGTAAAACTCATCACAGGGAATTTGCATCTGTACATGATACATCCTCTCTCTCCTTTTATCCCATCTCCCTTAAGTTCTCCTCCATTTCCTGCATAGAAAAGCTTTTTTCTTTTCTTTCTATTTTTACTTTTTTCTTGTCCCTTCTTTCTTTCATTTTTTAACCTCCTCCTCTCCTGCTCCTTTTTCCATTTGAATATTTCCTTCCTTTTGCCCAATATCTAGTATACATTTTAACACTTATTTCATTTTCAATTTCTCACACCAGAGAAACAATGTGGTATTTAAACATATGTATTTGATTTATTTCACTTAAAAGTATAGTATCAACGCATCTATTTAGCTAGCAATGCCTCAGCTCATCCTTTTCATGACAGAGTAGTAGTCCATTATATTAAAAAACCCTATCTTCTTTATCCATTCAGTAACTGATGGGTATTTGAGTTACTTCTAAGATTTAACTATTACAAATTGTGCTATTGTAAGTATGGGTGTATGTACGTATGCCACTGTGGTTTGATGCTATACATTCTTTTAGGAAGATGATAAAAGGGGAATAACTGGGTTGAATGGAACCTCTAAATTTTTATTTATTTTTTTGCGGTACCAGGGATTGAACACATGACCTTGCAGATGCAAGATAGGCAGTGGTGCAAAAAGCTAAATATCTGGTCCTTAGTCTTAGTATTTTAAGGAATCATCACAACGATTTCTATAGAAGTTGCACCAGTTTCCACTCCCATCAACAGTGGAGGAAGATTCTTTTCCCCACACCCACACTAGAGTTTGTTATTAGTTGCGAACAGAGATTCTTTCTGAGGCAAGTTGGAATTTCAGCATTGTTTTCATTTACATCTCACAAATGATCAGTGATGTTGAACATATTTTTCATATATTTACTTGTGGTTTATTTTCTTCATTTGAAAAGTGTCTATTCAGATGTCTGTTTGTGAACTGGGTCTTTAAATTTTGGGGATCTGATTTTTTTCAATTCTTTATATATACTAGATTGCAATCCTTTGTCTGAAAAACAGTGTGCGATTTTTTTTTTTCATATTGTGGATTGTCTCTTCACTTTGTTGGTAGCACCTTTTGCTGTGCAGAAGCTTTTTAATGAAATGAAACCCTAGTTGTTAGTTATTTGTGATATTTTCTGTCTGATGAAGATTTTGTGTATAGTCTTTCCATACATCAATGTCTTCTAGAATTCAATCTAAGTACACACTGTACCACTGAGCTAAAACCCCAGTCTCATTCTATTAAAAAGATTCTATACAGCAAAAGAAACCACTGGCAGAGTGAAAGACATCCAACAATATGGAAAAAAAATTACCAGCTGTTCCACAGATAAAGGGTTACTATCTAGAATACATCAAGAGCTTTAAAAAAATCAACCCCCCCAAATTTAAAGACTCAATTCAAAATGGGCATCTGAAATGAACAGACACTTTCAGAGGAAAAAGTAAAAGCAGCAAAGAAGGATATGCAGAAAGAAATGCTCAACATCACTGATCATTCGAGAGATGCAGATGAAAACAACTCTGAGATTTCATCTCACTCCACAAAGAATGGCTGCTATCTTGAAATTAGCCAGCAACAAGTGCTGGTGAGGCTGTGAGGAAAAAGGAACCCTTCTCCACTGTTGGTGGGAATGTAGACTTGTACAACCACTGTGGAGATCAGTGTGGAGTTCTCTCAAAAAACTAACATTAGAGGTCCCATTTGACTTTGCTATTCCCTTGCTAGGTATATACACAAAAGAATTAAAAGACTCATATCACAGTGACATATGTGCACCTATATTTATAGCAGCTCAGTTTGTAATAGCTAAATCTTGGAAATAACCCAAATGTCAATCAACTGGAGATTGGATAAAGAAGATTTGTTTTTTCTGTAAAATGGAGTATTACTCTGCCATAAAGAAGGACAAGTTTGAGCCACTTATACTCAAATGGACATACCTTGAGGACATACTCATAAGTGAAATGAATAGGTCACAGAGGTGTAAATACCATATCTTTTCTCTGTTATGAGAAACTCTAAATGTAAATGAGTTCTAGAATGTATGTTAGATATTTTAAAATAGAATCTATTCAATGGGAAATTGGGTAGGGGTAAATAATGAGGGGAAAGAAAAAAATTGTTATGGTAATTTAAAAAAGGAAATAAAGCTTATGTGTATTGGAGGGTAGAGGCTTGTAGGATGGATAGAGGAATGGGAAAAAATGAGAATCAAGTCATGTCATATACCAGTACAAATGTCAATGTTGAATGTGATCATGATATGTATATAAAATGTACCTATTTCATAATAAAGTAAAAAAAGACTTCTATCTATCCGTGTTCCAATAGATTCCATGTTTCTGTTTTAATATTAAGTGTTTGATCCCTTTTGATTTTAAGTTAGCACATGGTGAAAAATATGGGTCTAATTTCAATTTTTTGGCATGTTGAAAGCCAATTTTCCCACCACCATTTATTAACACAGGCTATCTTCTTCCAATGAAAATATTTGGCTTCTTTGTCAAAGATAAGGTGGCTGAATATATCTACAATTGTTTCTGTGTCTTCTAACTGACTCTATTGATCTTTAGTTATTTTTTTGCCTGTACCATGCAGTTTTTATTACAATATCTCTGTTTTATAATTTAAAGTCAGGGATTGTGATACTCTCTGTCTTGCCTTTGATGTCCTGAATCGCCTTTACTATTATGGGTTTCTTATGGTTTTAATGAGTTTTAGGATTATTTTCTTTAATTCTGTGACCTATGCTGTTGGAATCTTGATCAAGAATGTATTAAATCTGGATATCAGTTTTAGAAATATGACCCTTTTCACTCTATTGGTTCTTCCTCCCCAAGAGCAAGGGATATTTTTCATTTTGATTTCCTATCATCTTTGATGTCCTTTTTCACAGTACTGTAGTTGTCAATTTTACTTTCTTTCTTAGGTTGATCCTTAGATATTTCATTTTTTGGATGATATCGTGAAAGATGTTGCTAATTCTTATATCTTTTTAAAAATGTGTTTTTATCATTACATGTTTTTAGCACAAAATTATTATATTCTTCATGGGAGTTGGTTTATGTATGTAACCCATTTTAATTCACTTTTATCCCTTTTTCTCTCATTTCTTTTCTCTAATGTTTTTTCCTTTCCTTCTTTCAAAATTCTATCTCCTCACTTCTATTATCTATTTTATTTTGTTGTTTAACTCATTATCCACTCTTTCTTTTAGAAGTTTTTATGTGAAGTAACAGATCAGTAAATAAATATTGGTTGACAAAGGTGAGCAGGATACAAGATGCTACAATGACAGCTGAAACACCTTGGATCTGGGAAGATCCATTTCATTTGAAGTAGAATCCCAGCAAAGAGTTAATGAAAATATTGCTTTGAGCATGAAGGAGAACATAAAAGAGATATAAGGTACCTTACTTTCTCAGCAGGAGCTGATACTCTGTTTGGCAAAATTAAAACATGACCACACAGAACAGTTAAGAAGCAGAACTGGACAGAATGTGATTAAGTCCCCCATGGTGTTCAGAGGAAGAAAAATTAGAAATTCATGCACAGGAGACTGAAGTTGGAAGATTGGAAACTTGAATGTAAAAGTGACAGAACCTCATAAGTATTTGAATTTATTTAATAAGCCAGTCACTGTGATAGTGACAGACACATTTTCTTGTGTGTGTGTGTGTGTGCGCGTGCGCGCATTCATTCTGCTACTTTTTATTCATTCGTTTTTTGGAGTATATTATTAAAAATTGACATAGAAAACAACACATAAAATATGCCATCTTACCCCTTTTAAATGTAGTGATGAGTATGTTTAGTAGTGATGAGTATGTTCATTGATATGTAACAATGTCCCAGAAGTTCTCTGTCATGTAAGAACCAGAATTATAGACTCTGTAAACAACTCCCCATTATGCATTCATCAGGGAAATATATTCTTTTATCTAATCTCTATTAAAAATCTGTAGAACAGTATATGTCATTTTACAAGGAATTAAGTGAGGTTTAGAAGTTAAGAAGATTTTCCAAGTTCTTATAATTAATCCAGTGAAACATGGATCAGAAAGGAAATAGGCTAATATTATATAATTTCCAATGAGACACTAGAAGAATTACATTTCCTTTTATTATTGTTGTTATTTTCAGAGTTGCTTTAATGGTCCATTAATGGATGTAGTAGCTCTCAACTCTCAAAATTTCTATATAACATCTGATGCCTTGCTACTTTCAATAATTCTTCTAATGTATGTTCTGGTTCAATTTAAAATATCCATTTAAAGGCTTAGGTGCTCACAAGTAGTTTTTTGAGAAGTAACTGGATCATGGGGGATCAATCCATCAATGAATTCCTAAGTGAATGTGCTATTAGAAGGTGGGGCTTGGTTAGAAGAGAAGGCCACTAGGAGAATGATCTAAAAGGAAATATTCTTCCCAGTCCCTTCTCTGTCTGGCTGTCACACTCTTTGCTGCCAGCTGCCATCAAGTGAACAGCCTTCCTTTCCTATGCCCTTGCCAGAGATATTTCTGATGGTTCTGCTTGTAGCCATCCAACCAAGGACTGAACCCTCTGAAACCACAAGCCAAAAATTAACCTTTGCTACCTTAAGTTGTAGATGTCAAATATTTTGTCCTATCATTAAGAAAGCTAACTAACAAAGAGTACCTGCTGCCTGGGCTGATATTAAATGAAAATAGGTGATGGGCTGAGAACTATAAAACAGTGGTAGGTGGGTCCACTTTTTTGGACATGCCTTCATCCAACAATCAGTCAAACCTTTAGGGAGAAGGATCTTGGATCAAGTTTAATATCTTGTTAGAATTATTTAAGGGGAAGAAACAAGGAGCTTGATTGTCTTTTTATGGGCCACAGAGAATTGGCTTATTTAGTTGATGGAGGGAAGGGCAGATAGAGATATGACTAGTTTTTTCTTTGCCATATTTTCAAGGACAGAGGAGAATGAAAGTGAAACAGTCAAGATCCAAATATTGTCCTCAACATAGAATTCCCTGTTGGCTGAGGCCTTACAAATAGATTTTTTTTCCCTGCTGAGATATACCCTGGCAATAGATTAAGCCACACATTGAGTTCTACAAAGAAAAGCACTGGGGATGGCAAGTGTCCTTGGAAGAATGAATCAGGAAAGAAAATCATTAATTGTGAAATAATGCATGTATGTTGAGGGCTACTTGGTTTTCCTGGTAGACATTTTTGCCCATTTTTCAAAACACTTTTTTGTGGTAGGCGTTATTGTACTTATTTTACAACCTCTCATAGAGGTAGAGTTTGCCTTTGATGATTTTACTATAAGATTACTATGTTGATGATTGAACTGTCATCTCTCAGCTTCCAGCCTACCTAACATTTTTCTTTGTCAGAGGATTAAACTATGTCATTCAGGAGTGCAGGAGAAGCTGCACTTGTGAGCAGGATGAGGTGGGTAGAACCTTTTTGCCATTATTTCTGCTTTCCCTCCTAATTACTTTCTGCTGGCTTTCTTTTCTCATGAGCATCACTCCATTGATGTCTTTTTCCTGCAGTATCTGTTTGTTCCAACAGCAACAGTGGAGTCCACTTTGTCATTTTCCCAACATTGTCAGAGCCAGCACCAGTTACTGGCTTTCCTTTTTCAGAGATCTTGCAGTAACTACCTAAGATCTTGTATTTTCATACCTAATTCAAAACTTATAAGGAATTAACACTTTTATATTAGTTTATTTCTGTATAGTTTGTGTGATTTTTTGTTTCTTGGCTGGACTCTGAAACAATTGTATACTATTATTACTACCTATTATTATTATTGTTATCATCTCTATTTATTAGTTAATAAATGCTTATAACATAGGAAAGTCACATTTGTCATAGCTGATGTTGGTAGAATCCATACTCATAATATCAGTATGACTGCCTGTGTGCTCTGGTGGAATTTTAGAAAGTAGAGGCACCTTAAGTTTGTTAGCAATGGCAGGATCTATAGCCTCTATACTGATGAGTTTTTTAACCTATACATTTAGTATCAATCAACTCTCAAAATGATGTTAGCAAATGTCTTGTAAAAGTAGGAACATTTTTATTTTTTCTCCATTGAATTTACACATCTGAGAATGGCTTCTTGCAGTGCTATGGAGATGATAAATGTGCATAAACAGAGCAAAAAGATTTGGTTGGATGAATGAGTGGATGAATAAGTTCCAAGATAGTACAGCTTCATCTTTTATAGTGGATAATTCTGTAATCCAGTCTTCTGAGCTAATTCTGGACTACTTGCTAATTTGTATTTTTATTCTTCTCTGGACTACAGCCTTTACCTCTACTGCAGGGTCTGAGTGAGCCGGGTAGCCTTTCTAAAACTTCTCAACCTCCCATTTCTTGTTTCTTTCACTATTCTGTGCTCTTCGAGCTGTTGAATGGGCAGAATGCTTCCAATCCGATAGATCGTCATTAAGCTATGGCTTCTGTGTCCAGGGGTCCCCTCAAAGCCTCATGGAGTTGTAGATGAGGCTTTTCAGAGATGGCTGGGACTAGAGTGGCTGATGCTGGGATGAAGGGTGTGTGGTTCATAAATGAGTCCACTATTGGTTTGGCCTAGTTCTGAATGTGGATAATGGGAAGGTCTGCCCTGAGTGCAAGTATTACCTGCCTTTATAATGTGTAACCTGGAAAGAATATAAGGAACAGAAAGAGGATTGCCACCATCACTGTGGCTTACTTGCTTTTCTGCCTTCTGCTTGCTTTGAAGTGTTTGTTTTCTGCTATGACACTCTACCTTGCAGCAAGCTAACTATGAACCGAAACCTTCATAAACTGTGAGCTACAACAATAACTTCCTCTTTAACTTTGGATATTGAGTATTTTATCTCAGAAACGAGGAAAGTAACTAAGACAATGGCTTACCATTACTTGATGCTTTATAAATTTATGGAATTAACTTCAAATATTAGAGTTGGTGTCTTTGTGAATAGGGTTTTCATATAAGTTCTAGACTTTTGGCCAAGTGAGATTCCTCTATCTGTCCCAATCCTAAATCTCTAGAATACATCTAGGATATTGGATCATTTCTTCACTCTGCCAGTTTGAGAGTTTCTGTATATCTCATTATTAAGACTGTACAATTTGATATAGTTATAATTCATGTATTTTTCATTGGCACTCATTATATGCAGCACAAACCAAGCAAATAGACTTGCTCTTTGACCTCACCTCAGAATTCTGTTTGAATAACTTTTCCTAGCATATTTTCTTGAGTATGTGACAATTGACAGAACATATTAATATATATGCCAATATTTGCAATTAAATGTGAATCATTATTGCTTCTCAAATCAAGGTCAAACAAAATCTTGTACACACTTTTTAGTTTCACCATTGTGTTCTCTTTCCTTTTTCCTCACTTTCCCTTCTACTTTTTTCCTATCCTCTTCTTCCCTGAAAAATGAAACAATCATGAGTCGCATTAGCTAGCTCTCATCATTAATGAAATAATGAAATATTATTAATAATATTTGTACTAATCACACAAACTATACAGTACATCATTAATGAAATAATAAAGACATCATTAATGTCTTTTTGATTTTGCATGCTCTATCTAACATATTAGACAACAGTACAAATATTTGGTTGGCTCAGAATGATAGAAAGCCTTATAGTAACATAGGATAACAGCATATCCTGTCCTGATATTTCTTTTTCATAATCAGAGTTATGGTTGTCTGGTTACACAGAAAGCTTTTCGAGGCAGGATGCCTTTGAAGTAACCAGAGCTTCTCCCTCTCTCTTCTGTCATTACTTTTCTTTCAAATGAATAAGTCCATGGTCAATTTTAGCATCTGGACCAAACACGAGACTCTATAAAACAGGGATAATTGGATGACAGTGATGGGACAGAACCTCAAGTTTTCGCCTACTAGCAGATGGGGAAAGATATCAGCAAGAAATGACCCAGTAAACTCAACAAGTAATATGTAGCTCACTGGGAAATAAGTAGCAATAATAGGGACCCAGCAGAGAAAAGATAGTACTTTTGATGAAAAGTCTCTAAGTTAGTCAGGTAGGATTTTCATAGAGTAGGAGTAAAGAAAGGCCTAGGTCTTGGAATAGTTGAAGATCAGGAATTTAAGAGCTCAGCCTTAGGCAGGCTGACTCAGTCCTTGGTCTCTGAGCTGTGGTTATCACCTAAGACACTGAAATCTTTCACTAATGCCTGGGGACCAATGGTGTACAATGATTTAGGGGTGAAGAGAGGTACATTATTACTGAGTCATAAGTTTCTATAGTCAGAGGTTCTCCATGGTGTAACTTGTTTTCTTCATTCCCTGACTGGGTCTGAAGACATTTCTGTTTACTGGAACTGAAGGAAGAGGAAGAGGAGTTACTTACGGTTACTTCACCTAGTACATGGAAGCCGTGATGCTACTAAATATTCTGCAATGCATAGCAGGTCGTCAAATTAAAAAAATCATCTGGCCCAAGTACCATTAGTGTTTAGTTTGACAAACCCTGCTATAAACCAAGTGACTTTTCCATTTGTTAAATTTCTTGGGCATTTGTATTACCCGTATGAACATCTCAAAATTGTTTTCAACATAATAAAATCATCTTCTAGCAATTGCTAATTCACTAGGTGTATGGGGATTAGCATTCCCTAGCTATGGTTCTTCTATCCCAGTGTGTGTTTACATATTTCAAGATGGGCAGAGTGAGACTGTAGATCTCCAAAGACCTTTCCAAAAGAGTGACACATTGTGAGAGACAGGGAAAGAGGACACAGCCAGAACCTTAGTGGGAAACTCCAGTTTCCCTTCCCTGATAGTCCCACAGTGAAAAGATTAACAAACCACAAACAACAGAATTGCAACGTGGATAAAAAGGATGACCCGGGCTCAACTCTTGTTCCTGGGGGCAACGGCAGCAGAAGGCCATCCATATACCACAGCAGCAGAAAGGGACAATCCCACGTGCTCACTGCACCTTTATTTGGTACCAAGCCTTCACCTTCATAATCCTAGCATGCATAAAACAGGGCGGTCCACAATAATCCTTGTGGTTGAAAATCTGTAGGGCAGGGAAGACATCCTTAAAGCCCAGTAAGTAAACCCCAGTAAGTAAGTTTTAAAACCAATAATCTTAGCGCAGTAATCCTTGTAGTTTAAAGCCCCGCAGGGTGGGGCAGATGTCCACAGTTGTAAGCCGGAGTAAGTCATCTGCAGTTCCCCACAACACATGATTTTCACTTTTGTTATTTTTCCCTTCTTAACTCTGTGAAATAGGTTCTCTACATAGGGATGCAAAAGTATTTCTCCTTTTTCTCTGAACTGGAAACTTCTGTGTGACTTGATATATTCTTTGCAGTACAGATTAATTTCTTCAGTGCTATCAAAAACAATAAGACCTGCGCTGAAACTCTGTCATTCTTAGAAAGTTGATGTGCATGTTTCTCTCATCCAGAAATGACTGGATTTATAGTACCTCTATATTTTGAGGCCACCAATAAGATGCCAAGTGAATATGAACAACCTTTGTTAAGTTGTTATCAACTTGGTCACTAAGAATTATTTCTAGTAGTTTCAGAGAAATTATTCCTTAGTGGATAATTCCTATGCCCTTTTTATTATAGGTTATTATGTTATGGAGGAATTTGATGTGTTTATTCTTATAATCTTTAAGTGATATTTTTACAAATCTAGTGTTACAGAACCACAGATTTGAAAACACTAGAGAGTTCTCCAATCTACTACACGCAGCTTCATCTGTCTCGGCATCTGCTTGTCTATGTAATAATGTTTCATGGCAACACAGACATGCTCATTCATTTTCACATTATCTGTGGCTGCTTTTCCACTAAAATGGAAGAGCTGAGTAACTGGAATTGAGACCCCTTGTTCTACAAAAGCTAATATACTTTTCTGTATTTTCACAGGAATTTTTAAACGCTAATTTAATCCATCTTCTTCATTTTGCAGGTAAAGAAACTGAATCCTAGAGAGATTAGGTGACTAGACCAGAGTCTAACTACTAAGGGGACTGAGATGATGGCATGATTAATACATATTTACTTGATTTGATTTTCCCGTTGAGTAGATCCAGTTGTTTTTATGTCATGCAGTGTGGTAACCAGGGGAAGGGAACGTAACTAGAACTTTTGCATTAAGTTCTAGTCTCCTGTGAGTTAACGGCACAAGGTGAAATAATTAATAATTAGGCAGAAATGAGACTTAGAGAAAACTGAACTTGGGTCTGATCCATGCTACTCTGGGTGGCAAGGACTCCCAACCCTTGCCTACCACAGCTTTTATTATCTACATTCCTAAAACCCTGGAAAGGCAGGAGCACACCAACAACAGTCCTAGAGAAGTTATGTAGATGAGGATCTTTGGGGCAAGGCAGATGTCAGCAAGAGTCCTTGAGAAGTTAGACAAAACCGGTGCAGTTCTGCCCTGAAGCATCACAGCATGTGGGACCATTGAGTCCCTGTTGCTACCAGAGATGAAAACAAAAGTCCAAAGTCCATTCGGCAGGCAGGAAGGCCTGGTCAATTTTGACCTCGCAATTCCCAAACAGGGTGGTTCCCCGCAACGCAGCTTTAGTTGAAGCAAGATTCAGGCAAATGATATCATAGTTTAATGCAGTTAGGTCTGTGTTTCCCAAAGGGAGCAGAGTATGCATTTGTCAGTCTCCTGTGTCTCAGTATTATATTCCTCAAAAGTTGATTTATCGATAAGAAGTCAAGGAAAACATTTCAGTAATTGCTGAAATCTTGAATGTATTAAGACTAACTGTCCTCCTGTTCTGCTGTGGCAACAGTTGACAGTGATGAAATCTATAGAAGTAGGACACATTTCCATAACATGAATATTCAGGCTTGGTGATGCAAGAATTATTATTAAACCACTGGGAAGAACACGTTCTCCTTATTATTTGACAATAATAAATGTTATTTTAAAAAATAATTCAGTTTGAATACTTTTGATAATGAGGAAAGAAAAGCTTAGGGGAAAATACTCATACATTTTCCTAGGATACATAAGGAAATTAAATCAAATTATCAAGAGAAAATATTTTGGAATCATTAGCTAAATTTCTGATAAATCTGTTCTACATATATATTGAAGTATAATATAATAGAAATTTGGATAGGGTTTGATTTAAATAATTTCTATAATACTAGAACCTATCAAGAAGCATGTTTAAGAATAGGCCCCTGGAGCCGGGGAGTTAGCTCAGTAGTTCCGGCGCCTGTCTCGCAAGTGCAAGGACCCGGGTTCGATTCCCCGGTAACCACATAACAATACTGGGCGTGGAGACCCACACCCAGCAGCAACCAGTACCACATACCACAGTGCCGGGCGTGGTGGCTCACGCCTGTAATCCCAGCACTGGGGAGGCAGAGGCAGGAGGATTGTGATGTGAGTTTGAGGCTGAGCTCAGGGCCAGCCTGAACCACAAAGCGAGACCCTGTCTCCAAAAACCTAAAAAAAAAAAAAAAAAAAAAAAAA